>JAYJMB010088323.1:0-19636 GCA_036873735.1 Pouteria campechiana | reverse complement strand
GGAAATTAAAAGCTACACTTAAAATTTTAATTGATTAGCTAACTGTACATTTATAGAAATAAAGATTCATTTACAGTGTAGTTTATATATATATATATACTTTGTTCATTCATGTATATACATAAGAAAAGATAGAATTCACACTAACATAAAGAAAAACTCCTAAGGTAATCAGGAAGTAATAAAAATAACACTCAAACAATAAATAACCTAAAAGATACATAACTAAAGGAAAGATAAAATAACAAAATTGAATGATTATGCTCAAAATGAATACATAAAAAGAGAGTTCGCCTAGAACATAAGGCTAACTGCAATTTACGACTGTGCTAGTTCAAGTGACCCACAAATTGATTAAGGTAGAATGCTTATTCTATTCATTGATAAAAACTACTTTAATCCATCAGCTTATTCCTCTACATACTATTATGATTAAAATGAATTTTCCACTAATATATTAGCAATGTATGTCCACATCAATTTGAACTCATTAATGAAGAAATAGTGCAAGAATATTTTAAGTGTATACAGAAAGGCTTGAGTTAAGCATAGAAGAAAGACATCAATGAAAAATCAAAATCTTCTTATCAGCTCACAAATCCAACCAAAAGACCCTACAAGTTCAAGTTTCAGATACAAGGAAATGGTCGAGCCAATTAAAACTATAACCCAGATAATATCAATCTTTAGATGCAGAAGGATAAAATAGCAAAAGCTAAATGCTTAGTCAAGACTAACAACAACACTTATGAACTTGAATGACAAATCTATGAAGGAAAGCGCCAAAAGAGATAAGTTTTCAACCTTGATTATGTTTCTTTCATTGTAATATACTCCAGATGCCTCTGAATGAATTACATTAGATTTTAATTAAATTGAGTTTAGTGCTTTGATCTAAATCATGTTGAAAATCTTAATAAACCTTAAATTGATAAAAAATCTAACATCATTATAGTCTTAAGGCATTGTCAAGCTTGTTTGGGATACTTCACAGTTTAAGGTCTCAAATAGGAATTCCATTCCTAGTCATTCCTTCTGTAATAATGTTTATAGGTTTGATCTTATATATAAAGAATTAAAATTGAAAAGTAAAAACATAATGAAGTACTCACAACCATAACACATAGGAAGTTAAAACAGAATTTTTAACATTAATAAAAAATTTCATTCAATAAAATAAACATTAAACATTGAAAACCATTTACTTTCTTAAAACATCTATGACTGCCGACAATTCTTCAATTTTATCCCAAGCTTCAGATAGCTCCTTTTCTAGAGCGACAACTCGACTCATGATTTGCCCATATGCTATACATCAGTTAGTCGAAAGAAGATCAGAAGAAGTATTTGCCTTCTTCGCATACCTCAACTGCTTCCTTAGTTGCTTAAATTCTTCCTTCAGAAAGAAAATTTGGTCATTCTCCTCAACTCCATTTTGCTCCATCCTTCTCTACTTCTCAACCTTGCATTATAGGATCAAATAGATATTATCTTATATAGATAAAGTAGAAGAATATGTAGGGTCAAAACTAACTCCTAAGAAGACACATTAACATTATAGCTTAAATCTCAGTAACTGACCTCTTGGTAAAAACACTAAGAAAGACACACTAACGAAATAAGTAAAGAAATGATGATCATAGAAAACTAAACATAACAGGATTAAACATCTTCATAATTCTCACTAAATTATCTAACCTAGAGTTATTCACATAAACTAGGATTTAAAACCAATTGTTTAATTATCTATATTATTTGAATTAATTGATGAAATATAAAGCATAATTCAACATCATAAAGGACAAGAAGAATGATAACCATTAAAAGAACTAAATCAAGTCAAAATTCAAATCATTCACAATATTACATTTCGAAGTACAAATCCTTAAGAGAAAATAAAAATGCTCACTCAGCTAAAACATTAACAACTATCTCTAACTTTTCAATCCGTCAATAAGCTTGAGCCAACTCTGTCTCCAAAAGCTTGGCATGTTCTATGGCTTCCATATAAGCCATAGAATTTTTGGTCAGAAGATGTGTAAATTAATGAGTATTACCTCTGATCAAATTTAACTACTCCTTCAACTGCTTAATTCGATCTTAGAGAACTTGAATTTTATCTACAACACTAGAATCTACAGAAGAACTTGACAATGCCATAACCAAATTATCATCATTCTTTCAACCCTTTAATATATGTCAAAAAATATTAGGAGTCTCTCCACTTTCCAACAAACCAAATAAATCTATCATTAAAGGATGCTGACCATTCTTCTTGGTAATAACAATAAAGGAGATGCACCAACTGCATGAACATTAAAAGAGATAAAAGCTAAAGTAATTGCACAATTAAAAACTTAAAGACTCAACAAGAACCAAACTAAGATCATGCATTGTCACCGCATTTGCATGAAATCACTCTTTTGGCATATAGATATGATTTTTAATAATGTTCTTTATAAATATGCTTCTTGCAGAAATATACTTAATTACCCAAATGCTTAAAAGATGTTTAATATGCTTCTTGCAGAAATATACTTAATTACCCAAATGCTTAAAAGATGTTTACTTATCATAATCAATCTTGTCGTTGCATTAAATTATTTCATTAAAGAGAGAATTGAGTGATAAATTATAACTAATATGGGGAGAGAAATTCTGTAGTAATTTCTATATATACATAGGACTTAGATAACACAAATAAGACAACAATATCCTAGGATTCTAACCAATAAGGGAAGAAGAACATAGAAGGATTATATGAAGGGAGAGAAATAAAATTAAAAGGGGAAAGCAATATGATTATAAGGAAAATCTTTTTTATTATGACAAAAAGGGGGAGAGAAATATGAGAGACTTGTGAGAGTGATGGTTATAATTAGGAAAATGATAAAAGGGTCAAGCCCATAGGATTATATAGGTCAGATATTTATGGGGAGACTAAACACCGATTCCTAATTTTTCAACAAGTCCTCAAAGTTTTATTGTCATCAAAAAGGGGAAGATTGTCAGTATTATTATATATGATTTTCATGACAATAAAACTTGCGAAATGTTAGTATGTTTAAATCTTTAAATAATCATTTTTACTATTATAAATTGATAAACATTAATTAACAAAAATACATAATCATGAATGCTTAAAGATACAAGCATAAATTCTTACTTTATGGTGTGTGCAATTATTCTTTACTGCATAAATTTGTCAAAACATACTAAGCACTATAATTATTTAAGCTTTTATATTATTCACTTGATAGAGATGTATATTATCCTTGATCTACAATGTGATTAAACCATATGAGGATAAAATACATTATGTTAATGAATATGAAAGCTAACAACATAGCAAACGCAGAAAAGTTCAAGTACAGGATCATGATCATCTGCAACAAATTGTCACAACTAACTACTACATTCCAAAGTAGTTGGACTGATGAAAATCATGGAAGAAGAAGAAAAGAAGGAAAGTTGACGATAAACAAGGTTGCATTGTACAATAGAAGGCTTCCATGAGTAAATACAATGGGAGAAAACAGGCTTCAAAAATGTGCTACAATGAGTTTACATTGTCTATCAATCTTAAAGAGAAAATTTCAATAGACAAATGCAAGACAAAGAAGTTAAAGATGAAGCTATAGTAGAAGAGCATAATGTGGTTTGAGAAATTCAAACAATCTACACCAACCAGACAAAGGTTGTCTAAGATGAAAAAAGAAGAAGAAGATCCATCAAATACTCTAACAAAGGAAGAAAGATGAGATTGCCACCCAAATGGTCATGCACAAAGAGAAGAAAACTTTGTTTGATCAAAGAGTTAGAAGAACGGATTTGTCTGAGAACAAAAAGGTAACTTGAATAGATAAGGGAGTGCAACTTTATTTGAGCCAAAACAAACAAACCAAGAATGAAGAAACAAAGGAGTTGCAAGAACAAACTCCTTCTATTGCTTGAAAAGTGTAGAACAGTTGAAGAACTTCACTTCATCTATGGATCAAGAGTTTGTCTATTACTTACTGTAGATAAAGCATCAACCAAAGATAAAGTAGAAGCTACAAAGTGGGTATTGACAAACTTGAATAGACAAAGAGCTGCTTGGACCAATATAGGCTTTAATAGACAAAGGCACGATCATCTACAACTTACAATAGATAAACCCATGCGACATGCAAAGTACTCCTTCCAAGACAAAATAAAGAAAAAGTTTGTCTATCACTTTACATTAGATGAATGCTATACTTTGTCTGTTCGAGCAAGACAAAGCAAACTTCGTCTGCCACCTCTAACAAACAAATGAAGAACAAAGGAAGAACATCTCACTTCGTCTATTCATATAGACAAAGGAGAGTTTATCACTAGATCAGTCCGAATTTGTCAGCGCCACCCAAAATTAGTCTTTTATTACAAACAGACAAAGCACATGCATGAAGGATCAACTAGTAGACAAATCTTCTAGAGGAATTTAGGTAGACAAAGCAAAGTTTGTCTATTAGTTAGTTCAACTTCATCTGCACCATTCAAATTTTTATCTGGTACTTGTCATGGATAAAATCAGCCTTATGGAAGTTTAACTAACTGACAAACCTATGGAAGAATCATCTGTAACCTATGGCAAACATTGTGTAGACTTATATCAGTCACCATTTCTTTTAATAAGTAGCATTACAAGGTTTTCAAAGATGTGATAATTTAAATGGGGAACACCTTTTAACACAGTTCATCTTCTTTTTTGAACGGCGATGCAGTAGCTTGAGAAAAATTAGAAAGTCCTGGACAACAGAAAATTGAAACTGCCTTATTCATTCAATGCTGCTCTCGTTTGTGCATTCAATGGAACACATCTTCTGCAATGGTCATAAATATGAAGAAGCTATTTAAGGAGAAAGGTGCGAGGATTCAAAGTTGGTGAAGGAAGACATTTTAAATGAGCTTAACCTTATGCAAATCCTTCCACCCATGGCCAAGAGCATAAACTGTCATATATCTTTCATAAGCTTCAAGTTACATATTCTTATGCCATTATTTTTACTTTTTGGGAAGATCTTTTCATGTTGTTAGAGCTATAAAAGATCATATCTTTCCCTATGCTCGAGAGAAATACTATGTAAAACTGTATAAGTATTTTGGTAAACTTGAAACTAAAGGGTTGTTTGTGAGCTCTAGAACACCAACAAGTTTGCTGCTGATCTTTGAAACTAGTGAGTTGGTGGTGAGCTCAAGGAAAACCATATTATATGAGTTATTGGTGATCTCTAAAAAATCAACAAGTTTGCTAGTGATCTTTGAAACCCATGAGTTTCTTGGTGAGCTCGTGAAAATTAGAAGACTGTTGGGAGCACTATGTAGTTCCATTATATGGGATATAGCAGAACCTAAGGCACAGTGAGTGTGTGCTCTTGGAAGAGTAGATGTCGGGACGGGGTTTTGAACTACTATAAAAATCGTCTTGTCAGTGTGCATGTGTTTGCCCAATTATTTTATTCTTTATGAATTTTATTATTTCTATTATTCACTTTACATCACACCACACATAAATATGAAAAGAGGAAAATGATCAAATAGGGGTTAAGCAATGAATTTTTATTTACTGAATTCACCCCTTCCCTATTGGGTTAAGCCATCCTATGGGAACCTACAAGTGGTATTAGAGTGGGCTAAATAAATAATTCTAATGATCTGTTTGACTTACCCATCAATGTTATCCTCTATGTTCTTCAAAGAGTAGTCCATCTATCATCTTCTATACTTTTGATAGATTAAACTAGATATAATGGAAAAGGAGATTAGAAACATTTTTTATATCCAAATGATCTTCATCTATGTAAAATCATCTGTATTGGCAAAGACAAACTATTAAGGGGCAAAAAAACTTGGCACTCACACACCACTTGCATTATTGTTGAGACTAACTTGAATGTAGGAATTTAAGAAAGGAGAAAATAAACTTTTGACAAAAAAGAAGGAGAAAAGAGAATTGGTCTAAAGAAACTAAACGAAGACACGATGAAATGCTAAGTTCCTTCAAAATAAAAAGGAAAGGCAAGTACAAGTATGACACTCAAACTCCAATGATTTCATTAAAAGTGTTATTATTTTAATTCTAAAAAGTTTACTTGCACATTTCTTTTAGTCCATTCCTTTATCAATAAGTATTAATGCTTCAGCCCTTCGATTAATTAATTTTGTCTATCTACATGCCTTTATTTTAAAACCTTCATATTTATTCATTAATTATAATTGTTCATAGTTCATATTCAATTTTCTCATATATGTTTATATCTAATTAAAATTGTTTGAATATTCATTTATAGAAATCAAAGTTTATATTCTGAATTTTTATATGAATCCAATTATACATAATGAAAGAGGAGACTAGAAGTACATCTTATAGCCAATAATCGTTAGCCATGGAAAATCATTATTATTATTGGCATAAGTGAGGATGAAGAGAGAGCAAAGTAAGAAAATCTGAAGGCTAAAAATGTCCTATTATGTGGTCACTGCCCCAACATTTGCAAGTTTGTCATAACCTGTAAAAGTGCTAGCGATACGATGGACATATTATGGATAGTTTTGAAGGGGCAAGTTGATTTACATTTAAATGATACTAATCTTGCTACTAAGATTGATCCAAGTGTAGAAAAGTTCAAGAAAAAGAAGAAGTTCAATTTTTAAAAGTAGAAGTATTGGAAGTTAAAAATACATCACAGAATAAGGGGAGGGGGGGTGGCAATAATAAGAAAGGATAAAATACTAAGTTCATTCAAAAAGCAAGTGGTTCCTAGTCAATGAATGAATAAGTTAATTTTTATAGGAATCAAAAGTTAAAAAGGAAAGGTAAGTATAGGTATGGAACCTAAACTCAATTGATTTTACTATGTGTCACTATCTGTGTTTCAAAATTTACTTATGTATATCTATTATTAATTCATACTAATAGAACCTAGGATTTAGTTTAGAATAAATCAAACTCTAAAATCATAAATTAGGCGATTACTAAAAAAAGCATACAAAAAATCAGTGACTGAAAGTTAGGAATGCTTAAAAAGACATATAATTCAAAACATAATAAAATTATAAAATAACTCAAATGAATGATTATGCTCAAAAATTCATATTTAATGAGTTGCTCTAGCATATAAAGTTAGTTGTCACTCTTATATAACTCACAACTTGTAACACCTGGGGTGTTAATTTTTGGGTAATGATGTGTTGAAATATATTGTAATTGTCTTTAGTATTAACATAAATGGAGTTGAATTATAGTGTGGAAAATTTACCTCCATTATGTGAAATAATAAATTGTGAAAAATATGAATGAAGTATTATTTAATGAAGCCATGTATTTTTACATGATCTAGACATATATGAGTGCAATTTTTGTGCATTTTGTGTACTTTTATGATATATAAAAAGAGGATTAAGCATGTCTTTTAATGCTAGAATTATATGAAAAGTATCATGGCATAAATATATGAGAAAAATAGGGTAAAAATGGTCAGATAAATCCAGAAAAAGAGGGGCAGCAGGATTCGGTCCCATGGCACCACTTCGAAAAGTTGAGAGGGGTGGCGTCCAGCAGATTTGGCATCGAGGCATTGGTGTAGGAGAAAAGTCGTTGGGTTGTTTTTATTTTCCATTTCATTATGTTTTAGCCCATTCCGTCCCATTTCTGCTTCCCCCATGCCCTAAACCTAAACCCCATACCTCTAAGCCAAGATTCTTGCCATTTTGACAAGAAAGTTAGGTATCTTGGATGAATAATCTCTGGTTATGTATTTTAAACCTAATTCCTTCTATTTAGATGGTAGAAAAAGAAAGAAAATTGAGTTGCTGCACTTGGTGGAGATCCTTAGCGATTTGAAGTTGGATTCTTGCTTGGGGATGGAAGCCATGAACAAAACCAAAGGTAAGCCCCTTTATCCTATCCGATTTCATAATTTTACTTTGCTAGGGTTTATACCCAACTCGTGAACATTGCATTTTGGGCAAGATGATATGTATGACTATAACGATCATTGGGAAAATATTTAATTCATTGATGATAACATTTTGGGGCTTGTTTGAGCATAAGAATTCATGGTTTACATTGCTAGGGTTGTACGAAATTCATGAACGGTAACTTTTAGGAGAATGGGAGTGCATTTGTTGAGGACTTCATGGGTAAAATGATGAATTCATTGATTTTAACATGTTTTGAGATGATTTGACTAGCAAAAATCTTACTATGATGTGGCACCATAACCCAATTGATGGTTGAAAAGGGGTATTTCTTGTGTAGGGTCTATGATTCATAAATTTATCAAAGCTAAAAGCTTAATTGGCTTGTTTGAATGATTGTTTAGAAGTTAATGATATGGCATGATGATTATGAGTGTATGGCAATGGTATTCTCTCAAGAAACTTAGCTAAGAACTTGTGAATTGAGGGATGTTTGTTAGTGTGCTTATAGGAATGCTTTAATGACAAGTAATTCATGTATAACAGGATTTATGGCAATCCTAAAAGGATTTCTAGCAAACCTAAGATTGTAATAAACCGGTTAGATGGGTTGCATTTCTTTGGTCAGTTGAGTGAAAATGCTTTAGTGATAACTTATGTAAATTGAATTTGATATATGGTATAGGTGTAAAGCTGATAAAGCACGGTTGGAAGTCAAATTGTTGAATTTGAAAATTTATGAAGTGGTCCTCCATTAAGGTAAGTAGGCTATTTTCTGTATGTAGGGATGCATGAATGCGGACGATACATGGCCAATGATTGTGCATATGGGCGTGTGTGAATTAATCTGGGATAATGGTTATCCCTGAATTATGATTTCTATCTATGAATATAATGTGTAACTGCATTGCTAAATGGGGATAAGAGATATCTCATGTTTGTATTTGGGCTTATATAATTGAATGGGGATATTGGGTATCATATGAACTTCCATTGAATTTGAATGCTCCAGTGTGACTATGTGTGGTGATGGGATGATTGATGAAGGATATTAAATATCCCAAGGTTATTCTTCTTGTTACCAATGTGACTATATCTGTGGAAGAGGGATAGGATATATAAGAATGGTTGTTTTGTATGGTAGTATCCCAAGATCCCTTCTATGTTGTGCATGGATGCATGTATGAATGGTTGGGGATCCAGAGTATCCCAAATTCTTACTATTAGACCTACATGAATTTATAAAGTAGGTGAATTTAATGGGATAAGAAATATCCTATGCTAGTGTTGATATATATTATGACAGAATGGGAGGTATTTTGTGAGTTTGTACTAGATTGGTATAAGGTGCCCTTACAGCACGATTATGATGTAAGGTGGTTGGAAGGCACGATTGAGATATTATTCACCCTAAAAATAGGATGCAATGCATTTGGAATGTGTAGGATGCTATATTGAGATCATGAGGACTTGACCCTCATAATATGATTGACTTATCATGTCTCTAATCATGGTTTAATTAGAATTATGCTATGGTTGGTTTTGATTATTGTTTTATACCATGCCTACTTACTGAGTTTGCCTATACTCACACCTCCTTATTAAATTTTTTAGCGGATAGGTCAAGCAAGGGAGCCCAAATGTGGGTTGTTGCATATAAGCAAAGATTAAAGATATTCTTGTGATTTGAAAAATTGGGATTGGAATCCCATATGTATATGTACAATTGAAATTAACAAGATTTAAATAATGTAGACTGAAATGTATTCACATGTCATATTGTGAATGGATATGTAATATGTCAGTTTATTTATTTTCATCAAAGTGCGACTTAGGTTCTAAGCAGATGTGGGTAAATTAGGCAAGTTTCATGATTTCTTTTAGCATTTATAGTTGTTAAATTTCAGTCTTATATGCGATTAAACATTGCCTCATAATTTAGGGGAGACTCTACCAGATTTTTGACATAAATTTTCCTTAAAAATAGGAAAATTACAAGATAATGTGAAAATGAATAGGCTCTTGGGGGGCCATAACTATGCTAGTTCAATGATCTCAATGTTGGCTATGATTAGATCTAAAGTCCATTCTGGTTACTTATGAAAACTGCTTTGAATCAATAATATATCTTACTACATACTATTGTGGCTAAAATGACAATTTGCACTAATCAATTGGCAATATATGCTTGAGTCTATTAATGAAAAGAAAGTTCAAGAATTTCTTAAGTATATGCAGGAAAGTTTGAAAATGAACATATAGAGGAAGAAAAAGAGTAATGAAAAATCAAAGACTTTTCCTAAGCTCACAAGCAAAAAAGGAGTCAACAAGTTCTAGCTCGAAAAGAATTGTACAATTTAAGACTCTATTCTGGACAATTTTAAATGAGCATCCACAACTCCAAATAGAAAAGCAAATGAATGATCAAGATCAGCAACAATGTATACAACATTTAATGAGAAAATCATCAAAGAAAGCATCAATGGATATAAGTTATTGTAACACCCTAGGTGTTGAAAATGGGAGTAAATTTTATTTTTAAATTATAATGATAACTTGAGGTGAAGGAAATTAAATTTGGAATGAAATAGTGCAGGTGTATACAAAGTCCAGGTGAATTTAATGTGACTAGACTATTAAAAAAATATGTGAAAAATTAAATAATTTGATTCTTAGATATTCAAGGAATATTATAGTGCATTTTAATGATAAGTTAATGGGAAAAAGTATAGCAAAACTTTATGATAAAAAGGAAAAGAATGGAGGAAAAGGGCAAGAGTATGTTAAAAAGAAACCATCTGGGAAAATGATGTCATTTGTATCCAATTTTTGGCATAGAATTTAGATGATTTAGAGAACATTTTCAACATGAAAGCTAACGCATCATAATTCAAATGATTTGAATACTGTATGAGAAAGTTATACCCAATGCACCAAAACTGCTCCTGGTGAACAATTAAGGACGAAAATGACGGGATTAACTTGATAAATTTGAAATTTTGTGTACTATTTATGAAAAATAATTTTGGAAATTTGTAGCGAAGACGCATTTAGACAAATATATGTGTATATTATGGACTAGAAAATGATTTATTGATTTTTATATGATATTGAGGTTTAATTACTAAGTGGGTAAGTATTAGCCTATAATTTGTAATTATGATTAAATGGATTTATCCCTAATTAATTGAGGAGACTAATTTTGCATTTTAATGTTTAATGAAAGAAATAATTAAATGATGCATTAACTACATTTAAAGGAGTAGATTAAGGTGGAAATTAGGTTGCATGTACATGAGGTACAAAATACTTGTGGAGCACCAAATGGAGCAAGTTAAAATGCTCCATCACGTTCATCATACTACCAAAAAACCCATTCCCTTTCCATGATTTTCCTACTACCCTCTTTCCCCTAGAACCTGAGCTGCCCCATGATGGCAATAAACATAATCCATCTCAATATCATATGCTTTTATCCCTATTATGACATACCATTACATTACATCAATTGAAATCATTGAAATACACATATAAATACACAATTACCATTATACAATATACAATGGGATTCTAATCCCAACATTAAAAAATACCATCCAAAGGTCTTCTACTCATTCTCACCAATCCCAATCCATAGTTGGGAGTCTTTACCTGGCCTATCAGCCAAAAAATATAAAATAATAAGGCGTGAGTTCTGAGTGGGCTTAGTAAGTAGGCAAGTTAATAGAGAAATAATAATACATAATCATTAACATATCATGTTTCATTCATAACTTGCATAATCATGCCCAATATTCCAATATACACACATACAACATTCCATGTATCACTTATTTCAACCATATTCATCATGTTCAATTCTATATAACGACATGGGATATTCTCTATCCCTTTCAATAGACATCTATACACCAAAAAACAAATATCATACACTAAACATCAATAGTTCAATCCAAGGGATATCCATGATCTCAAATAAATTAGATAAAATCAATCTTAAACAAATATGGGAAATCTCCTATACCCAACCAAAACATATATGCCCGAATACAACAAATGAGATATTCATCATCTCCATTCATTCATACATTCAAACAAGAAAGGAATGCCTACTTACTGTGTTGACAATATTTTTGCACTTCTTGAGTTTCCATTCTAAAAGCTCTACAGCTTATCATCCATTCTCACTTGATCCTAATTACACAATAATAACCTTCATTTACTAATCCAATTTCAATGACTTTGTATTAAGCAATACATTATGCCTTTTAGATATTATAACCAATTTATTAATAACCTATATACCTGTCAAGTGCATATCCGAATTCTAACATTAGCCACAAGGTTATCAAACTTACATTTTATCAATTATCTTATAGGCCTTCTCTAATTAATAATGCATAGTAGAGTGAGTGAGGGTAACGTCCTTCTTAACAACCCATAACCATAAGACAACATAATTAATAGTTTATTACTTCAATAATAAAGAGGAAATCTTCATAACACATTAATTAGGTTTCTAATTCCATCAAATGACTACCCAAATTTATTATGCACAATTTACATATAACACCTATGGTGTTAAATTTTATAATTATATGTTGCTTAATAAAGAAATTTAGTTTGAAAGAAATTAATGCAAGTGTGATAGAACAAATTGCAAGCGGATGCAATTAAAATTTTGATTTGATTTTTGATTATTTGAGGGTGTAAAATGTAAAAATTATACCATTATTATATGAAAAAATAATAGAAAATAAATGAGAATAAGAAAATATGCAAAACATTTGAAAAATAGGCAGAAAATGGAGGTAGCAAGGTGGACACCACGGCCTGGAAAAGGACACTATAACATTAGACTGAGATAGGTGGGGCATTGTGGGCAGTTTTTCCACAATGTGGTGTGGATTTGACACCGCAACGTTGGATCGGATTATGGCAAGGTGGTGGCGTTCCATGCTGTGGCATGGAATTGGACATCGCGGCATGGGTTGGCACTAAATGCTGGACAACTGATTTTTTGGCTATTCTTTCATCCCGTTTCTTTTTTGGTTCATCTTGTTCTTTCTTCACTTTTTGCTTTAGCCCCATTACACATGATTTCTAGTCGTTTTAGCTAGAAAATCATCTTGTCTACCTAGAAAAACTTGTGATCTTTCAGTTAAATTCAATTTTCACCCATTTGAACCATAAAAAAATGATAGAAAATGGAAGAAACGTCAGATGTTCCCCAAATGGATGGAGCCACATGGAGTTAGGAGCTTGGTCCTTTGTTTGGGAATGAAGGATATGCTTATAAGTGACGGCAGGTTCAATTTCTTGACCGAATCTAAAATTTTAGATGTTAGGGTTTTGTAAAAAAGTGGATTTTAGGGCTTAAATCGATGAGTATGCTTATAAATTCATGGGGGAACGATCTAATGAAGTAATTATTATGATTTGGCATGAGAAATTTTGGGTTTAGCATGATTGGGGTTTTGTGAATAGTGAAAATTAGGGTTTTTGTGGAATTATTCATATGGTAAATGATTAATGACATGATTAATATATTCTAGAACATGTATAAGATTATTTGGACCAAGTGAATCAAGTTGTGGGCTATGCCCTTATTAGGGTCTAGAGAGGATTTTTGTGAATAGGCTATGTAAGAAATGAATTGAATAGCCTAAAAGCTTAATTGAGTTATTTATATGTGCTAATCATGTAAGATATTAGATAAATATGTCAAACAAGAAGGTTTATTATGATAATTATGAAGAAACCCTAAGTTAAATAGTGTTTATCATATATTTGATGATTATAGCCTAAGATTGGCTATAAATGATGTATTATAATTGACATTGACACTATACAGGATGATCTAAGAAGGATGAAAAGATAGAGCAGGAGAAAAGTGGTTTGGAGCTAAAGGCTTAAGGTAAGTAGGTTACCTTCTCTATTTGTTGAATGCATTGATGGGGATATGAAATATATCCCATGAGCATGTATGTTTTAGATGGGGGATAGTAGTTATCCCATATTTGGTTAAGGACTAATGTTTATGGATTTATGATGTATGCATAAATTTTAGGGATTTGGAATATCTCATAGTTAAATTAGTCTATTATATAGACATAAGAGTGTTTAGGATAGAAAGTATCCCATGTCATTGCATTATTCTTGTATATGAGTGCCTGAATAAAAGGGATTGAGAGTATCCCGATGTTGCATAGCATGTGAATGTTTGGGAATATTGAGTTTCCCATGTATGGTTATTTCACTTGTTTATATGGTTGTCAACGTGATATGCATGTTAGCTTGATAGGGATAGAAAATATCCCAAGTGTGTGATGGAGAGAATAGATCGGAGGAGTATATCCCATATTAAGATTTTTTAGTATGTTATATTGGTGTGTTTTCGTTGTATGGATCAATAGGGAAAGCATAATTTCCTATTGTGATATTGTTAATGGGTGATAAAGATAGGATAAGTGATGTCCCATAGTTGTGTAAGTGGCATGATACATCATATGATTGTATATACAAATGAAATGATGATCATTCCATAATAGTATAGATATGTATAATGATATAATGTGCATTGAAAGCACAGTTGTACTATTATACCTGCATGGCATAATTGGATATGTGAGGCCTATATGGCATGTATGATGATATGAGATGCCTATATGGTGTGTATTTGGTAGGTTGAGCCAAAGTCACTTGGATTTGATGTAAAGTGCTAGAATGGCATTGTATGTTAATATACACTGGAAAGGCGTAGGGTATGCATCAAAAGAATGAGGATGCGAGATTCATGGTATGGTTGCCTTAGATTGTATCTATTAGGATGAGATGAAAATTTGATTTGTTTATGATAGTTAAATTTGAATTATTGTTGTATTAGATACATGTTCCGAGTGAAAACATGTTGTTGTGATTAATTCTTATTTTATTTTATCTATGCCTACTTATTGAGTTGCCCGGACTCATGCCTTCTTATGTTGAATTTTTAGTTAACAAGTCAGGTAAAGAATCCCAATTGAGGATTGGGATAGATGAACGAGATTTGAAGATGGTTAGATATGATAAGAGGAAATGGGATTGGAATCCCCTAATGTAAATATAATTATATTGAGTTAAAGATTGTATAATTGTATTAAATTGTAAATAATGTATGGTATGTCATAGTAAATCATTTGAGTATGAGATTGTATGTGGATTTGTATTAATCCAAGTAATGTATTGCCATCATGAAATGGTTCCAATCTTGGGGCAGAGCTGTGTGTATGGGTGTGGGATTGTATAGAGATAATTGTTGAATTAAAGTCATAAAAATGTATATTTTATTTAATTTTATGCATGTATAACAGGTATAAATGTCCACAATACAGGGTAGACTCTACCAGATTTTAGGCAAGATATTTCCCTTAAAATTAGGAAAATAGTGAGAGTATGGTAAGATTTTCCTTAAGAAGAAGGAAATGGTAGTGTTTCACATCGGCCCAATGTGGCGTGGTTGAAATGCATAGGCTAGGGGTGTGGGGCATTACATTACCCTTCATCAGTATGACACTTTATCACTTTGTGGATAGCAACATTTCTACATATTAGATTGTGTAATTCATGATTGGTGTCATTAAACAGTAAATGAAGTGATGTTGGAACATAATTTAGGTGTTAATAGGTTGTTTGATAATAATTAGGTGAAAATGTTAGGTGTATGTTGATGAAAATATATTCCACTTAAGGCAACTTACTATAATTTGCAATCTAAGAGGGGTACATAAGTTGTTTGATGAAATACCTTAATGCAAAATAGGGTGTATTTGAATAAAGTCTATAATAGTTCTTAAGAAGCCCTTGAAAGTTGTATTTACTTAATTTGAATTGATAAAAGAAATGATGATGATTTAAGTAGAAACCCCAACTGGAATCTGAAATTGCATGGGTAATGGATTCCAACTAGAACAAGTGTGAAACGTGTGATTACATACTTCATTAAGACTATACTCTCAATTGGACGTAGAAAGTTTCAATTGTGTTATATGTTTTGTATGTAGGATCCATTGGATAGTTACTTGGGGGTTAAGTGGATGAACTGAAGGATGAATTGAAGATTGATAAAGCTTTTCTTCATGAAGGTCAGTAGGTTTTGCCCTGGTATACATGTATGAATGAATAAGGATAGTAAGTATCCCATGATATTGCCAACGGGCGTCATATTTTAATTGACATTTACTTTATTGCATTCTAATTTGGAATGATGGAAAATTAATGGGGATAGTGAGTATCCCATGATTTAGCTTCTTTTGATTATACACTGGTGAATGTGAGGATGGATGGTATAGTGTGTATCCATGATTTAGCTTCTTTTGATTATACAGTGGTGAATATGAGGATGGATGGGATAGTGTGTATCCATGATTTTGATAAAGGACATTATTGCATTGCATCTTGTTACATTACATTGTGATTAGAAGAATGAAATTATGTAATTCTATTTGTTTTCATTGGTTAAATATGTGATGTGGGAATTGATACAGATAATAAGTATTCCATAATTGGACTGAATGATGTTGATTACATTATCTTGTGATTTGGAAGGATGAAATTGTGAATTTATATGAAATTTTTGTGTTTACTGTGGATGATTCATATTCATTTGAATATTTGTTAAATTTAATGGTTGTCAAGATTACATTGCATAATATTCCATCATGAGTCATGAATCATGATGGACATGATTGAGTCAGATGATATGTAATGGTGTTATGTGAGATGTGAGGATATTTGAATGAATGTAAGTTGGTGATTGTGACTCTTACATAAAATGATATGGATATGCCCTTATCGGCATGGTATGCCTTTGGTGGCATGAAAATAGTGTGGATATGCCTTTGATGGCATGATATGCCATTTATAGCACAACAATTGATGTGATATGCCTAAATGGCATAGTTGTGTTATGATATGCCTGAGTGGCAGGAAAGTGATATGACACTTGAAAGGTGTGGATATATGGTCATGCCTGAGAGCCATGATGGATAAGATACATATATTATGATTGTGCGTTGATGGCCATGAAGGATAAGATATGTACATTATGATTATGCCTTGATGGCCATGACGGATAAGATATTTATATTAATGTGGCACCTGAATGGTGCGGATATGCTTGGTGGAATGGATGCCTTGATGGCATGGAGTTGAGGTGGCACCTGTAGGGTGGGGAAATATGGGTTTATTCACATTATAAATTTGAATACATCACTACATTGAATTAGTGATTCATTATTGATTATCATTGTCTATTTTTGTCTACATATTGAGTTTGTAAAAACTCACGCTACCTTATTATGATGTTTAGTTTCTAGGTCAAGCAATGGAGCCTAGTTGAAGATTGATTGTGGAAGGACTAGAAGGTGATTTGTTGTAACACCCGAGGTGTTAAAAAGAAGATAAATTTGATAAATTTCTTTAAACAATCAATTTGGGGTAATCTATAATTGATTACATGCAATGTATAAAAAAATGGTGTGAAATGTTAGTTTGTGGCGATTTAAAGAAATTATTTTAATATAATGGAAGGGATCAATTGTGTGTTTTAATGCCACATTTATGTGAAAAATGTTATGATTCAATAGTCTAAGGAAAAAGAATGGAATAAAAAGAAGAAAAAACAAAGAAAATCAGAAAAAATGGGCATGCAAAATTGGCGCAGTGGAGCTAGTTGTTAATTAAGTAAGGGTCGCGGGCAAAAAATCTGGCATCATGGCGCCAGAATTGAGGACACGGCGCCAGTCGGCGATATAAGTGGGGTGGCTGACTTTTTCGACCAAAAGCTATTCTGTTTCTTCTCCCCATTCTATGTTCTTTCTCTTCACACCCAAATCCTATGTTTCTAAGATCATTTTGCATGATTTTAGCTAGGATTAATCATGTTTAGAAAGGAAAACCCATCAATCTTGCTTTCAAACCTAAACGTCTTTAGTTGGAAGGTGAAAGGAGGAAGAAGAAGTTGTTTTGCTGCAAACCATGGAGGATTTGGGAAGATTTGAAGCAAAAATCATGATTAATGGTGCAACAATGTATGAATTTCATGGTAAGTTGATCTTCCCTCATTTAATTTGTATTTTATTCATAGCTCGGGTTTTCGTGAAATGGGTAATTCGGGAAAATTGCATGATTTAGATTTAAATACAATGAGACAAATGGTTAGTGAGTTAATGACCATGATTTTTGATGTGTTTTAGGGCATGAGAAACGATAATCTATGCTTTGTTAGGGTTTTGCCTAATCAATGAATGGTACTTTTCCCCAATTTTATAGATTTTAGGGAATAATCATAGGGCAAATTTTAATTCAATGATTATTTTGTTTTACAACTTGTTAGAAGGTAAAAAATGAAAATTTTCACTATGACCTAATGAGGTCTAAGAAGGGTATTTGTGTAAGAGCTATGTGAGCCATGAATTGGTTGAATTCAAAGTTTAATTGAGTTGTTTTTTGGCTGTTAAGTGTTAATCTTGTCATATAGAAGGTAAATGTTATAAGCAAGAAGTTTTTTATGACATGTTAGTGAGAAACCCTAATGTAATTAGTGACTAGTACATGTTTAATGATATCTTTCCATGAGGGAAGTATATAATTGTTATAACCTAAGATTAGCTATGAAAAAGGTGTTAACATGGTATATTGAATAAATGATTACAATGATTAAAAAATGGTTAATGTAATTCATTAACATGATATTATTGTCATTGTAAGTGAATGAAAATCGTTATCTGTGTAGGACTAATGGAGATTGGAGGAAAAGCTAGAAAACTCAAAGATTTATGAAATTTGGCAAATCATAAGGTAAGTAGGCTTTGACTACTGAATTCATGAATGAGGATATAGAACATCTCGTTGTTTATTTCCGTGCATGTATGTTTTGTTTGGGGATTTGGAATATCCTGTGTTTCTAAAGGTTGATGGTTTATGAATGTTAAGGATAGTGAGTATTCCTTGAATTGCAATAATTAGTGCTTGACTGACATGTGCATGTGATGTTGGGAGAAGAAAATATTTCATGTTTTATGAATCCTAGTCTTATTCTTGTATATGGATGTCTAAATGTAAGGGATAAGGATTATCCCGACACTGTGCATGAATTGATAAGTATGATAGGATGTGAATGCTTGGTTGGATGGGAATAGTAGAAATTCCCTTATGTTGTATCAGTTGATATACATGAAAGGATATGATTATGGGGGATAAAGAGTATCCCATTTTATTCTTGTCATATTACATGTATAAATGTATACATGTGAATGGAAAATTATTGGGGCCCTTGTTGTGATAAGTGAATGGTTGTTTATATGGATGGAATATGAATCATTCCATGGGTTGTATTGGAACTAGTGATATGATAAAGTGAGATGACATGGGGTTCCTAGAGGGCATAGAGTATTGTATCGAATTGATGAGGACTTGAGCCTCCTAGATATGTATATTCATGCTATGCTTTCTTTAATGGTTATGTACACATGTTGTGGATAGGAACATGTGGTTTCTGATTAGTATTGTTTTATATTTTTGCCGACTTACTGAGTTGCTCCGAGTCAGGCTTTCTTATTATATTTTTTAAGCTGATGGGATGATGGCTCAAATTTAATACCTCGCAAGTGCACGGTCGATGTATAGTCTAGTGTGCTTATGCAAGGGTCGATCC
>JAYJMB010088322.1:7109-19637 GCA_036873735.1 Pouteria campechiana | reverse complement strand
ATGTAATAATTTTTTTACCTAATTTAACACGTTGAAAATGAATATTATGCTAAAATCATGTATTAAAACACTTTAACAACTTAAAGAATTAAATTATTGAAGTTATAAATTACAATAATATTATATTCTTATTTTATTACTTGTACTCATGTAAAAAATAAAAAAAATATTTAATGTGTATTAAATTCTAAGCAAGACCATTGTCACTTTCAACGTTTTACATTAGGTAAAAAAATTATTAAATGGTTTAGATCTTAATTTCAGTTTTTTCCATCTATGAAAATCATAATATACATAGAACCCACCCTTGATATTTCTCGGCGAGGCTTTCCTTTTGGTCTTTAAAAACGCGACGCGACGCGCATTTTCGCAGGTTGAGCCTGCGGTGCCCTTCGCAGGCACCTTCCGTAGTAGACAAACAGTACATCCACATAAAGATTTGAAAAACCAAAATCACCCTTGGGCTTGTTTGGATTCAGAAAAAAAGCTAACCGGTTATACCAAATATGGCTTCTTTTTTTTCAGGATCTTTTTCCATATTCTCTAATTAATATGATATTTTAATGGGAAACATTTATATGCAACTGGTTATATCAAATATTTTTATGTAACCTTTCAATTTGAGTTTGTCTTGGTATTTTTATTAAATTTAAATTAATCACATTATTTATTTTTATCCGTTTAACTTTGAGCGTAAAAATCAACTTATTAAAATTTATGTGAATCATAGAAATGAAAACTTTTTAAAGCCATGTAAACTTACATGATTTTATAGTCTTTTGGTATGATTCACATGAATTTTCTATTAAGGTAATTTTTATACTCATAAAAAATATTTAAAAATAAATAATATAATTAGTTTAGTTATGATAAAAATATTATAATGGGCTTAAATGGCAAGATTACATATAAATATTCAGTTTGAATACAAATATTTCTTTACGTTAACTATCTACGTATTTTTAGTTTATCTCTATTTTTTCATAAAAATTCTACAAATTCTACACTAACATCTTCGGCATACCATAAAAAGTTTATTTCTTTTGTTTTTATCTCCTATTTTAATAAAATTATTCTCTAAATTAAAAAAGATAAAATTAAAAATAAAATAATTTAAGATAATCTAAAGTTAAATTAATAGATAATAAAATGAAAAAAAAACAAACATAGGTAGTTTGATTATGCAAAATGTAGCTCAAAATCTGCATCAAAATTAGAAGGAATGAATTTATATAGATAGAAGACTATAAGAGAACTAAAAAAGGGTTTGAAAAAATATGCAAGATAAGAAATAATGATGCAACAGAATCCATGCAGCTCACTACACATAAGTGAAAAACAGCTTTGAAGGATGATGATGACAATGATTTTTATTATGAATAATTTTTTAAAATATTTAACATCATTTCTTCGCATTATATTACATAACCCTCCCACCCATCCTAACATTCCTTGTAGATGTTAAAAAATTAGGTAAACAATATAGATATAGTACAAATGATATTATCAAAGTAATAAGTAAATAAAGATAGGTAGATAGTTTTTTTTCTTGGAAAAAATAAAATTAATGATAAAAGGATAGCTTTGAATCGGTAAATATCCTGTTGAGCAAACCACTTTTATCCAAAGCCCAATCAGGCTTAGGTATTCTCCATCTTGGTTTATAGGTAAAATATGATGGGAAGTTCAGAATCAAACGCATAAATTCACGCTGTGATTTGATTTTGGCTTCAGGTCCTAGAATTGAGACTTTGTAATGGATAGAGTGGATTTCTTATCTGGATGTTTCCACACCAAGAAGGTTTGAATTTGTTTTTGAACCAGCTCATATTTTCATATCACGGAAGAGCAGATGAGTAGATAGTATGGAATTGACAAAAGGGAAGATTTCAGGGCGTGGTCATTACATTGGAGGAGGCCGATGCACTGCTTTGAGCATTGATGGGTGTGGAGACATGGCCTGTAAACTTCTAACTCGAGCTTGAAATCTCGTTTACAAGGTCAGGCTTAAGCCTGGATTTGAGATTGAGGTCAACATTGAGCTTGACAAGCTCAATCAAGCTCAAGATAAGACCATACAAAAATCTAAATGCCTTACACTGGAAAGCCCATTGGTTAGCAGGATCAGTCTTTTGCCCCAAGCTCTAGAATAAGATTTCTTGTTTTCCTGTTGTCATACTTTGGGTAGCTGGACAAGTTATCTACTTCATGCATCTTATAGGCACCGCTTTTTGTTACCTTATCAATGTTGGCAACGACAGTTGCCTTCAGCTTTACTAAGTAATATAGATTCACAGCAGTATATATTCAAAGGACCACTTGCATAATTTCTAAGCTGAACAGAAAACAACTCAGTCATGATGGCTTTTAAATCCACTCTCATGCTGCTCGGGATTTCAAAGATGCCTCGTACTTGGGGATTTGGTATGTTAAGAACATCATTTAAAGGTTTGGTTGTCTTTTATGTCTCTTGACAGATTCGTAAGGTTGTAACTAATCTTGAAGGTAATCTCAAAGCATAAATGGTTCTGGAATCCCAGAGAAAGATAAGTCTTTGACCATTTCATCCAGACTATATATGACATCCAAAGAGCAATCAGTGCTATTACAGGTTGCTGGTTGTGCTCATTACAGTTTGCAGAGGGAGAGAGACAACTACAAGAGGCATCTCATGGCACCTGCCAACTTGGCATTTGGGCATGATTCGGGGAACTCAACAGATGGGTAATCCATGAATATTATACAGCGAAAAAAAAAAAAAAAGCCACTTGTGATGAGGGCTATGAACACGCTTCTTCCATGAATCACATGGAAACATTATGTGAATACTTACCAGTCCTAGATATCACTGACAATGCAGTTCATATCTCTGTTGCAGGAACTGATAATAACAGAGAAGTCATTGGACATGCTCGGTTTCCCATAGAGCTAATCACATGTGCATTTCAAATATGGAAGTTTCATGCTTAAATCTTTGGAAGGAAAAGAATCTGTTTCTACCCGTTAGCATCCATTAAATGCTGTTTGAATCCCTTCGATTCTGTGTTATGAAACTACCCTCCTCTTTTATAAGTCTAAACGGGGATGCACTGATATTTCTGCATTCCAACCAAAACACGGCCTTAAAACTTGATGGGATGCTGCTACGAAACAGTTTCCAGTCATTTGAAATAATCATAATTATCTTTTGGAAATTATATTTCTTTGCGAGGGTTAATGAATTATCTTGATAATTTGTTATCCGACCTCGACAAAAATGAGATAAAAATATTTTTAAATGATTCACAAAAAGGGTCAAAGGATCTGAAACTTGCAAACACAGTTCCCTCTATCACAAGCCTAACTCATTTGGCTGGATCTCCACTTGTGCTGGCTGTTAACCAATTTCTATAAGCCCACGGTGGTGACACTCTACGGTTGATTATAGATACACTTGATTAAAGAGTTCAGTGAAAGGTACTACCATTTTATAGTTTTTTACTTCAACGAAAAGCCCTGGACTAAACAGTGTAATCATCAACCATTACCTGATTTTTCCTTCCATAAAGTTTAACATGATTTTCATGAGATAAGCTGTTGATATAAGATTAGCGCATTCAGAAGATACGGAATTATACAGGTTCTACTGATCACGGTATAATGCGAAGCAATCGCTGCATGAAGCTGGTTCATTTCTTCTTTCTCCCATGGTTTATAAGCTACAAAAAGCACTAGCAAAGACTGAAGTATCAAGATTCAAGTCTCATTGTAGAAGAAAGTCCTTCACTAACCACATGAAAACCTTCAAGCATAATAGAAGATTCGGAATATAAAAACAGAACAAAACCATTGAAAAGACAAAAAAGCAAAACAGCTTACACTAGAATTTCAAAACTATCAGCATATCCAAATAAGAGCCACCATGATCCATATTCCAGGCGCATGGATAAAATCTATATTCCCGACTGCAAAAGAAAATTACATTTCATTGAACTAAATTGGGATAATGTTTTGGAATGGAAAGTACATGGGAATGTGGGAGTACCTCTTCCTGACTTCGAATTCAAAATAGCTTCCTTCTCTTTAGCATCTCATCGAGCATGGATTTCACGGTTCTCTATCCCCAGCCCCATAGCTGCTAAGTCGAATTGACCAAGGAATAGGAAAAGGAGAGCAATGGACCAGGTTTGAACATCAGAGCCTTCAAATGGACTTACGCAAGTTTCCTTCATTTCTTCAGTTGCAAAGTTGTAAGAGAAAAGCTTATTTCCATGCTTTAAATACACAATTGCAAAGTTATGATGGAAGGCAACAGGCATCAAGTGGAATTGACGATCAGGTTTGGCGAATAGAGAGGCAAGGACTGCATCATGCTTGACCTTCCATCTAAAGTTCTACGTTTTTTGGTTGGAGCTCCAATTTTCCTTGTGTAGGCTCCATATGCCAATTCTGTGGCTGCAGGAGACACTACAATACTGCAAGCACCTTCCGAGTCCCAAATGCATTGAGTATTAACAGTTACAAGACCAGGAAATCTTGGCAAGTAGACAAACTCACAATCTCCATCCTCTAAGCGGTAGATGAGAAGGTCATTCATCCCAATCCAATGCAACGCACCTTTAATAAAAACTGACCTCTTATATTTAAATGGATAGGTCTGTTCCGGTTCACACCTAGGAACGGTAAAAGAAGGTGGAGACTTTTTCATACCATTCTTCATTGTGGGAAGAATATACCTGTGACCCAAGATTCCCACCATCTTGTGTGATTCGTACCAGCTTGAAATGGTGGCCATCGGAAGCAGCTAGGCCGAAGCAGTTCGTTTTTCGGTTTTCTGGAGGAGAGATATACCACGAGCACTTGGTAGCTGGATGATAGACCACACGTTCTCTACCAGGACGCCGCGGTTGGTTGAGGAATAGAAGAAATCCGTTGTACGAATTGACTAGGAAACAACGCTGTTCTACGTCGCCGAGAAAGTGTTCCAGGTATGCACTTCCCTCGTTTTGGACATGGAAGAAATCCATGCGTGAACGGTGCTTCGATTGAGCTGGAAGAAAGCATTGACAAACGAGGCCTGCCTACATGGGTTGTTTTGGAGAGGACCCCGTTGCGGTCGGAAATGAGATAATTCCACCGCTTGCAAACGCACTTGAATCTGGTAAGAGATTGCATGGGAAGACGACAAAGGACTTCTACCAGAATGTCTTCCGGAAGCTTGAGGCCCTCCATGGCGGAGGAGGTAGGAGTCGAAGAAGACAGTGGGACCGTAGGATGGAGAGGGAATTTTGGAATCCGTGGAAATCATTGCTCCAGGGTTACGTGTTTTCATGTAGGTCAAAAGAGAGTAATTTACAAATATACCAATAACTTCTGAGATATTACAAATTTACCTATTATGTTTGAAAAGCGCATAATATACCCATAAGTTTTGGCAATATTTGCACATGTACCCATGCCGCCCAACTCGGTCGAAACTCTTATGAAAATCGGGTTCTAAAATGTGAATCATAGGATTGTTTGTTCGGGTCAGGTTTGGTTGGGTTTTGGTTCAACACGATCTCCACCCCTACCTAACCCATCAGTCAACCTAAAGTCACGTCTCCGCAAGTAACCTGATTGTTTTCATTAAATAGTTCAAAATACATAAGAAAACAATTATTATAATTGATGGTGTATTAAAGTGGCGTAAGCAAATGTTATATTAAAAATTCTATTTTAATAAAATTTGATGCACATAAATATAAATTATAGTTTATTATGATATCCTAAGCCTATCTTGTGCATAACTATGGTTAAACATATAAAAATAAATAATACGATCGATTTTAATCTAATAAAAAATCATAGCAGGCATAAATGACGAGGTTGCAATAGAAAAGTTGGTGCAAACCCTATTGCAAATTTTCCCAATAAAAACAGAATCCGTACACATACCATATAAATGGCGAGGTTAGATAGAAAAGTCGGGTGCAAAACTGGTTGCAGGCAAATATTCTCAATAAAAACAGAATCCGTGTACATGATTGGCATCTGATTGGTCTAGATGTGAGCCGAAATTGCATTGCATGTTGGTTTTGGGCCCAGAGTTTCAAATGTGTTGAGGTTTGAGAAAGCAAGAGCTTTAATGTGGGTCTGGTTGGTGTGTTTGTGGAGTATGCCAGATCCTCGCTCTTCTTTGGCTTGCCTGTGCATTGTTGCGTTACAATGGCAGGCATGCGTGTGACGTGCTGTAATTGCTATTTTAAGATACAGACTGCTTGGTAACTTCATCTGCTCAAGGATAATATCATTAAAGAAAAAACAAATCATTAGTTTTGATTTTCCCATGGATGTAATATGAAAATATTGTGTCATATATACATAGGAGTCTAATTTTTACTTATCTACATCAAACATTGCATTCTGTACAAGTTCAGGACCTTTAGTACAATTGATCTGAATGCGAGTTGTGGCGGATCCTGAGTAGTGCCCTGTTGAAGCTCGGAAGCAGATGGGCTATAAAAGCTATGGCTGTTGACCATGGTATGCTGGTGTTTGTTCCGGCCGGGCATTACTCATGGAAGTTGTTTCAGCCGATCATTTCTTTTCTACTTATTTCCCCTTTTCAATTCTAGCTGGCTGGGATGTTAGCAGTGATTGCCAAGTTCATGGTTAAAACATAAATATCAGATGGCTTCTTGTGCGGGCTGTTTGTCCCACAGTGATGTCTTTGCTAGTTTGTGGTGGCCGTAATCAGTTCGATTGTGCTTTGAAACTGTGAAGTTTGATCAGGACTTTGCTCTCACAAGCTTCTTCGTGTTGGTTGACTGTTTCACTGGTTGCCACTGTGTGATAGCTTTTGGAGGATGCCTTGGTATGGAATTTACAGGAAATTGGTGTTTTGTGGCTTCTGTTTTGGCGAGGGAGGCTGCAGATTCTTCTATGGTCTTTGGTAGAAATCAATCTGGCTGATTATATTGAGTTTCTGCAGTTGACTCACTTGTTTGACATCATGCAGCATAATTTCTTGCAGCTGGCCTGTCTCCCCCCTTGATCTCCTTTGCCAGGATAATTTGTGTTTTCATAAAAAAGATGTTGCAATCACATCTGGCTGTTGTGAGGGTAGATGGCTATGCAAGGATTTGTTTTCTTCCTCTGTAACTCTTGATTGAATGTAGTTGTACTCTATACTGGAGGATTCTGTCATGTGGAATGCATCAAAGCCATCTCTCGATTTCTTCTAAAGAGCATTCTTAAAAGGGGGCGCCCATTGGTTACCAGGAACAGCCTTTTCCCCCAAGTTCCAGAAAAGTTTTTCTTGTTTCCTTGTTGTCATAATCTGCACAGCAGGACTAATTAATCCCTTCGAGTTGCTTGTGTTGCTTTTTTAAGATTAAAATTTTTTTGCAAGTGAATTGTGTGACAACCCTGTCTCATATTATCATCAAATATTCACACGCACCATAAGCATCGACGGGGACATATCTACACTAAAATTGATCACCCAATTACCAAGTCTAAATTTCGGCAATGCTTCCTTTGTCAATGTAACATATGATAGCCTACCAAACTATTTTCTCAAAAACATGGTTGCTAAGGTAACTTATATATCTATTCAATCTCAAAATATAGTTCATTAGAAACTAAGAAACAAAATTACATAATCTAAAGAAATATACTCAGTTATTACAATCATTCACTTGTCGCAATCTAGGTACAAGCATTCAACTTTACATCAGGTACAACAACTTCAATAGTTTACATTTACAACCTAATACTACTAGTATTCTATTATTTCTTTATACTTGACTCCCCTTTCTTTTTTTGGCTCCCTGATGTCGTATTAACTCTATTTTCCTGCTTAACCAATAAAACAAAATAGGTATGAGCTTTATATCTCAGTAAGTAAATAAATTTTCTTTAAATTCATTCCAAAAGCGATTAGTCCAAGATTCAAGCACCATATGATCATTTGCACCGTTAAGATATCAAGCATTCACATCCATGTGTTATCACATATACAATCAACTAGTGCATGTTATGCACACCTATTTATCCAATACTCTATTTAGGCATTGCCATATAAAATCTAATTTTCATGTAGGCATGTTATATTCTTAATTATCCACGTAGTCCCAAGCTTAGTTATCACACCGGCACTGACCAATTTTACTACCCACTATTCATAGCAAACTCAACTCATGCAACTCATTAATTCTAATAAAGCCTTCAGAACATAATATAAGCGTAATCACTTTAATCTTCACACAATTCATCAAAAGATATGCACGATTTGCATTTCAATTAAAATATCCAACACTACACTATGTAAAAATATTTATAATCAAAATTATTGAAATATCGCATATGAGAAAACATGCAATTTAAATAAATGAATGCTTTTGTAAATAATTCGGGTAAGAGTTTATTTACTATTTTTACTATTTTTCTCGTATAGAACTATTGTATTTCCCAATAATCCCTTGTAACTAGAATTGTCTTTCTTTTCTCTCCTATTTTACCAGGAATATTAAAATATAACATCAATCAGGTCTCTTGACATTTATACATATATATATATATATTCTGCTTATTCTGTTACTTTCCATCTTTAGGCTTATAGCCTTCTATTTCAACTTTACATCTTTAGGCTTAAAGCCTTCTATTTCACCTTTGTTTCCTATCTGTATTTGTCATCATTCATTTACTGGGTACAAGTCTAGCTCCAACCTAGTTGGTTTTGTCCTAATTTATTTAACACATATTCCCTCTATTTTGGTTATTAGGCTATTAGGTTGAAGAGCCGGTGTTTCCAGTATCTCCATCAATATTTAATCACCATATTGCACTAAACTTGACAACGATGTCTATCAAATTAGTCATCTATCTTACTATCCTTAAAGTAACTTAATTTGCATATTGTTACTTATTCGAATTACAATATATGGCTATTTGTTTAAGTGTTCTTCCTTAAGTACTTTAAGCTTGCATTTTGTCATGCATTTCACATTTTCTAAAGGTAAACATTCCTTCCTAAGTACACTTTTCAAAACTATCACAAGTGAAAGGGGATATTTAATAATCTATCCCTAAATAGATCATTTATAAAATTTCATTCACATAAGTTTAGCGAGAGGGATCTATGAAGGAAAAGAAGTTGGAAGGATCATCAGTTAAAGTCATCTTTTTAACTACACTTCACTGTTTGCTATTTACCATTCACTATTCACATGAGCAATCTCAATTCAAGTGAGTTTAGCATCTCCTTTTACCCATCATAAATCACTTTTCTTAGCCAAACTTCTAAACAATGTCCTAATTTCAGTAAGTTAATGGAAGTTTAAGGAGAATGCTTTAAATGTCCAAGGTTTAAGAGTTTTTATAATTATGTAGCCATATATCAAGGAATGTAACATCCATTTTCAGGGTTTAAAACTTCCATCAACATGAGAACGTCCCTAAAATTCCTTTCCTTAAAATTACTGAAATTTAAGGAAATAGAAAAGAGGGGAATGCATTTACTTGTGCAAAATGAGTTTCTAGATATGTGATTCTCCTTTTCCTCCTTTCCTTCTTCTCCGGCGACAACAGCGGCTCCTCCCTTAATTCCAGTGAGCATAGCAGCAAGGGATGGGTTTTTCCCTCCCAAATCTCTCCCCGGCCCCACACACAACAACCAAACCCGTCTACTTCGTTTCTGGCAGCGGCAGCAGCAACAGGGAGGAATCGGTGAGCCAAAATCTTTTTTTCTAGCGACCTTAATGAACAGCAGTACCCTTCCTTTACTTCCCTTCTTCTCTTCTCTCTCTCTTTTCGGCAGCGGCAGCAGAATTCTCCCTTCAATTTTCCTTTCAATTTTAGCCATTGTGACATGGTGGGAATCATCGGGATGAAGCTGCTAGTCAGATATGGTTTTCCAGATAGCCAAATGGCTTCTCACATGAAAGGGCGTGGGTAAGGGGTTTTAAAACTCCCCTTGCCATGTTGCCCAAAACTTGTGGCAATGGCGCTACCTTTTGTTACCTTATGAATGTTGATGACAACATTTGACTACAGTTTTTTAAGCAATATATATTCAAGCTATATATTCAAAATACCACTTAAATCATTTTGATACTGAATCCAAATTGAGGTTGGCCAAGTGGACTACTCACCTGAAAATGACTCAATGATTGAAGCTTATAATTCCATTCACATGCTGCCCTAGGTTTCAAAAGGGCTGCTTAACTAGGGGATTCACTATGCTAAGAACTTCATTAAGGTTTTGGATACTCAGAAAGGCAAGTCTTCTACTAATCTACTGTTTCTTCTTGATTGTTGATGTCATCCAAAAAGCAGTCTAGTCCGGTTTGTGCCCACTACAGTAAGCATAGGGAAAGATACAAGAGACATGTAATGGCTCATCATATGGGGCAAGAGCCACTTGTTAGGGGGGTGTGCAGCATCTTGGAATGGCCATGCATATGATGCTCCTTCCATCGATCCCATGAAAGAAATGCTTGTATACTTGGCAGCAGTGGAGGTCACCGAAAATGCAGCCAACCATTCTATTGCAGGAATTGATAATAATAGAGAAGTCATTGGACTAACTCAGTTTCTTATAGAGCTAATCACATGTGCATTTCGACAATGAAGGTTACATGCTTAATATTTGGAAGGAAAGAACCTCTTCCTGCCCATTAGCATTAATTGAATGCTGTTTTTACCCCCATTATTCTTTGTTATGAAACTAATCTTCCTGTTTTTTGTGTCTAATGGGGATGTCCTGATTCTTCTGCATTCAAGCTCACTGGGATGCCACTAGAAAATGGATTCAAGCACAATGGATGATTCAAGATTAGTGCATGTCAGAATTCTACAGATTCTAATGATCAAAACAGAATGGCAAGAAGCCACTACATGAAGCTGGTTAATTTCTTTGTTCCCCAATGGTTTGCCTGCTACAAAAAACACCAACTAGAGAAAGCAGTATCAAGATTCAAGCATGGTTGAAGAAGAAAGCCCTTCACCAACCACATCATAACTTTCAAGCATAATAGCAGACTATGCATATAAAAATACGACAAAAGCATTGAAGAGACAAAAAGCAAAGGACACTAACCCTGGAATTTCAAAACCATCACCATATCCAAACAAAAGCCTCCATGATGACCAGAATAATTGTTCCAGGTTCCAACACTCCTCAGTTTTGAGGTAGCAAAAGAACATCACATTCCATTGAATTGGATTGGGATAATTTGTGGAATGGAAAAGCATATGTGCAATTTGGAAGAACCTCCTCATAACTTCAAATTGAAAGCATCTTCCTTCTCTTTAGAGCATGGATACTTGGTTCTCCATCCTCCATCACCATAGCTGCTATGTCAAATTGAGGAAGGTATTCGAAAGGGAGAGTGATCAACCAGGCTAAAACACTAGAGCCTTCAAATGGACTTATGCAAGCTTCCTTTGTTTCTCGAGTTTCAAGGTTGTAAGAGAAAACTTGTGTTGAATACATCAAATATACAGTTGTAAATTCATCATTGAAAGCAATGGGCGAAAATAAGGAATAATCGCCATCGTCAGTTACAGCAAATGGAGGAGCAAGAATTCCCTTATGCTTGACCTTCCATCTAAAGGAGTACTTATTTCGGTTGGAGCTCCAATTTTCCCTGTGAAGGGTCCATATGCGAATTCTGTTGTAGCGAGAAACACAACAATAGTTCAGATACCCTTCTGAATCCCAAATGCAATGTTCCCGGTGCATACCAGAAACTTTTGGCAATTTGACAAACTCACAATCTCCATTCTCTAAGTGGTAGATGAGAATGCCATTCCTCTGTGCCCAATGCAAGGCCCCCTTAACAAAAACTGACGTATACAGAACACCAATTGTCCGCCCAAGTCTAGGAATGGTAAAAGAACGTGGTGGAGACTCCTCCCACCATTCTTCATTCTGTGATGAATATACCTCCAACCTAATTCTTTTGGAATCAAGAGAAAAGATTCTTACTATTTTGAAATGGTGCCCACTGGAAGCAAGACCCACATGTATAGCTTTTTGGGCAGTTGGAGGAATAAGCTTCCATGAACGCTGAGTAGCTGGATGATACACCACATAATCTTCATCATAAGTCATCAGTTCGCAGCGGAACAGAAGAAATCCGTTGCATGAACTTTGGAGGGAATAATTCTTTTCTATTTTGCTGTTAAGTTTAAAGCTTTCCAGGTACGCCCTTCCCTTTTTGTCGAGATGAAGGAAATCCATGCGTGAAGAGTGCTCCATCATGGCGTGGGAAGATCTAGGAAGCTGACATCTGAGGAAGCTTTGACAAACGAGGCCGACATGGGTTGTTTTGGGGAATACCCGATTGCGATCGGAAATCAGATCATACCACCGCTTGGATACACACTTGAATCTGGCAAGAGATTTCTTGGGCAAGCAGCAAAGGATTTCTACCATAATGTCTTCAGGGAAATTGCATCCCTCCATCTTTCTCTACAATCTATAAGAAAGAGGGGAAACAAGCTCCAGTCCAGACGCAAAAATATAGAATCTATACAGTGAAATGGGTAAGAGAAGATCTT
>JAYJMB010088321.1:0-14169 GCA_036873735.1 Pouteria campechiana | reverse complement strand
TTTGCATTTGGTGTGACCCGTCAAAGTATTTAATTAAATATTAATTTTCATATCATAAACAACGAGTAAAGACAAATATGACTTGTGACTTGAATCCCATCAAAATACCATGATCCCCACAAAAAATAAAAATAAAAATAAAAATAAAAATGCGACGTTTGACCGTAAAATCAATTTCAGTGCAGAAGGACCCAGTTTCACGCTGCCCATGTTATGCTTGTTTGCAGTACACTGAGCCAAGCAGAATCTAATAGATACGGATCAAACCGTCAACGTCGTTTGAGGCCATTTTAAACTACCTGCCAGCAGTAGACAGTGTTCCGGCGACCGCGTTGCCTTCATATACGGGAGTGGGGACACAGCGATCCTACACGCACTTTGATGCCGCAGAGCTGGTCAAGCTGGCTGCTCCAAACGATGCTCGGGACCAAACGCTAGCTCAGTCAGGGAAGTTAAAATAAAATACTCAGCGGTCCACTTTCAACGCACGCATGCGGCCATATAAGCAGTCCAACTTGTATTTTGCGCGTGTAATACAGCAACAACTCCTCCCCAGCCCACAGTGCGGGGAGAAAATCTGTGGGCCCACCCAGCAAGTGGTCCTCTTGGCACAAAAAGGTCGGTCCGCACATCAGGTGGACGCCAGTGTAGTAGAAAATCAATCAACCATCGAAGATCTAGCTTTTGATTCAAGAAATTCACGAATGTGGACGACCTAATTATAAAATATAAATAACTCGGTTGATGACAATACAAAACTATGGCATAAAAAGCACCTAACCCCAAAAGACTAGAGGGAATTTTATTTTTCCTCAAAATTTCAGAATTTTTTATTTCCAAATAATATTTCCCCAATTCGAGCCTGTTGGGAGTTGCAATTTTGAAATTTAAATATAGACTCCTAAAATGGCAAGTTAAGAGGTGAGAAATATGTAAGCAATCCCGTCATTAATAGATGAATCTGGTAAATATCTCTGTCTTTCCAAATCCATACCCTGGCCATCCGTTGCAATTTGAAGATGTCCCTGAATTGAAATCTCATGAAACCAAACAGGAAACTTTATCGATAAGATAAAAAATTAAAATCTTGAAATATATTTTTTTAAAATAAAACCACATAACAAACTAAGATAAATTTATTTTCAAGACAAAAAATATTATTTTAAATTTCAAAATTCAGTGATCAATAGAAATGCATAAAAGAAGCATACATGCAACCTTGAGAATTTTTACATTATTTTAATAAATAAAATTAAATCATCTTGATGTAACATATATAAATAATACATATTTAATTTATATGAGCTTTTAATAATTTAGAAAAAAGTTATCTTAGATGCTTAAAAAATTTAAAAAGGGCTTTGAGCAATAACTCATCAAGAAATTAAAGATAATATTAATAATATCTTTTGATAATATATCTGATATTATCTATAAAATCCGAAGGGATAAAATTATCAATTTTTAATTGGATAATTTACCAGTCAACTTTAAAAATATTTTGTAGAAGATAATATTAGAAATACCATAAAAATGGTAAAAATTGCCAAAAAGGAAAAAAATAGAAAAGTTAGCGACAGATGTTGAGTAAATACCAGCACTGTCAGCCAGACTGGTAGAAGTTTTGAAAGGGCGGGGGCATTTTAGTCCACTTAAGTTTCGGAGTTGTAATTGCAAAAGCGGACAAGGGGCAGGTCAGTGGCAGTAAAAAGGCGGGCCTCTAACGTTCGCTTGTCAGCTTTAAACCTAAAAAAGAAGAAAGAGAAAAAAATAAAGAAAGAAAGGAAAAAAAAAAGCCATTTCCTTTTCCAATTCCGTCATTTCTTTATTCAATTTCTCGTGACGGACGTGAAATTATTTTCCAACCCAAAACGTATTTTTCGGATTCCGTGGATCCCTCCAATTAAAATAATTAAAATACTTCTCATTTTTTTCTCAAAACCCATTTTTTCCCCATTTTTTCTGCATTTTCCGTTCTCCGGCTCTCTCGCCTTCGGCGTCGTCACAGAAGCAGCATGCGGCTGTAGCCGATCCGGCAGCTGTAGCAGTTTTCTGCGAGCACCAGGAAACCGGTTTTTGCAGACAGCAGTGAAAAAAAATAGGAAGACAATGCATTGAAAGAAAGAGAAAAAGATCGATTTTTTCGGTTCGCATGCGATCATGGAAGAAAGAGAGGGAGGAAAATCTTGAGAAGAAGATGAAAGCCGCTGCTTTTGAAGCTTGGAGAAGCTGAGGATTATTTTATTTTATTTTATTTTTTGGTTGGGGTGGACTTACAGGGGGTTTAGGAAAATCTATGAATGGAAGCGAGGGAAGGCATAGGTTCTGGAATGCCGGGGGAAGCTTCTGGAAGCTTCCACACGGCCGTGAAGGTGGAGGATTCCTGCCACGGGTCGCCGGGAACGGCGACAGCGGTGGTGACGCCGGTGAGCTTGCCGATGGCGGAGGGGAAGAAGAAGAGGGGCAGGCCGAGGAAGTACGGACCGGACGGAGGCGTCGCGCTGGCGCTGTCGCCGATGCCGATTTCGGCGTCCGCCCCGCCAGCTGGAGCTGTGGGGCCCACTGGGGCGCCGGCGTTGGGGGAGTTCCCGCCGGTGAAGCGGGGTAGAGGGCGGCCAGTAGGTTCGACGAACAAGCCAAAGCATTTTAGTTTCGATTCAGGTAAGAACCGAATTTCATTTCCGAAAAAAAAATGATTTTTGATTTTTTTTACTGCAATTTTTTTTCTCTGTTGACTGCATTTTATCTGAATCTCTGTTGCGTCTATTGATGGAGAGATTGTGTGGGGCCTGTAATTGAGATGCCTGCTATAGATCTACTTGGAAATGCTGTTTTTTACTGAGGGAAAAGGTGGGTTTTCTGCCAGGTTCATTTCAGGACTCTGTTTTAGTCCCTGTTCTGCCCGGGAATGTTTCTGGCGATTTTAATGAACTTGGATTATTGAGAAAGAGTGATTTAGCTTATACTTAAGATTTTATTTAAAGTTAATGAAAAACCGAAAAGGGTAAATGTTTTGAGCTTCTGGGTTTTGTTACTGCGTTTCGCTTCGATTTACATGTACAAATGGTGATCCTTTGGGATGAAATTTGAAGAATTAAACGGTTTTTGTGAATATTTAATGCTTGTTGTGTGAATCCAGCTGAAATGGAGATGCTTTAGGTTGGTTTGTTTGATTTTTCATTGCATGGCCATGGCCAGTAAGGCTTTCTGTAGTTGCTTTACATTTGCCAGCAGTAGATGTCTGTTCAAGGGAAAAACCTGCAGAGCTGCATTTGGTTTTCTTTTTCTCTTGTTTGTTCCACCCACTTTGTTAATTATCTATTTCTTGTGTTTGCCATTTTTATCCATTTTTAACCATGGTTAGATATCTCGGCTTCTAGCATTATGTTGTGATGTCTGCTAATAAATGCATTATGAACAAGGATGAAAATGACCATTTTCATTCATGGGAATATTAAGACGGATAATTGGAAAGATGAGTGAAGTAGAATCAGAAACAAATGTATTTGAGGGAATTTAGGGCGGCACCTCTATGTATTAAGACGTGGGAAAGTAACCTCAGATGATTTGGCCCCACGTAGTGAAGGCCTAAAACCCCATCTCAGTTGATTCAGTTTGAAGATACTAAGAAAAGAAAGGGTGGGCCCAAGAAATGCTGCAATGACTAAAAATATGGAGGCCTATGATTTGAATGGAGAAATGGCCCACAGAGTCAGACAGCGTAATGAGATTAATGCAGTTTGGGATAAGGCTTTGATGAATGATAATGAAAGCTGTACTGACTTTGATGTTCGAAGCAATGAATGAGATATGCCTGAGAGATATATGGTTCATACAGAAGACTAGTATCAAACCTACACATGCTGTTTTGGAAGAAAGCAGATGAAGCTCAGAGATAATGTCAGCAATACATGGGCACCTGTTGAATACTGCAAGATTCAACTAAATTAGAAATAACAGCTAACATAAATAGAATAGTTCGTTGAAAAAGATACAAGTTAAGCTATCAAACATGCAATGAAAGGAAGCGAATGGATGTAATGGTGATAGATGGGATACATGGCTACCTGCAGAGCATTCCATTCTTTCACTAAATTGAGGATTTGATAGCTTTTTATTGAGTACCTATAATTGATTGCAAAGCATGTGTAACCTTATTTTCAACACCCATATGAAAGTTATAGTTCTCTTGTCTCTATCCTTTTCTTTATAAAATTTTCCTGATTTTTCGTTTCAGTTATCGTATTTCTTGGAGTTCTGTTAAACCTTTAATAACTGAATAATATCTGATATTAATGTTATGACGAAAGCAATCATTTGTAAAGAGATGTGGTTCTTGATTTATATTTTTTTTCGTAGGTGATGGGTGCTCTGTTGGGGCTGATTTCATGCCCCATGTCATCACTGTTGCTGCTGGCGAGGTACGGCTGAATCTAGCATCTCTTTTAGTAAAAAATGTTCTCATGATCCCTGAATGATGTTCTAGCACTTGAAATCTTTGTATTTTTAATTTTATTGTCATGCAAAGGAATTTTTTCTCCCCTTTCAGGCATATTTTTTGGGTTCTGAGAATGGACTAAATAGTAGTAAACAATACTTGTGGCATTAGATGTTGGATGTTCAATTGTGGAGTTAATTACAGAACTGACTCAATTTTCTTTCTTGTGGAGGCATTAGTCAGAGAGAGAGAGAGAGAGAGAGAGAACTGAACTTTTAGCACGTATTGTTAGGCAGAGAGCAAGACTGATAATTAAGCATCATCTTCATCTGCGTGGCAATGTCTTTGGAGTTCTACTCTAGAACTATAGTATTGACGATCCTTAATATTACAAAAGGGTAATTATTCAGGAAACGAGTCGCACAGTGAAACCTCTTTAGCTTTCATGTACTGCGATTTTTGGATTACATTCAAGCAAAACATCATACTTATTGCTATTTATTTAGAGTAAATACTGAAAATTATCTAAATTGAAAATCTGTGGGCCACAATGTCCAAAAAAATGACTTCAAGCGATCTTTTGATTTTTTTTTTTTGTTTTTGGTTTTACAAGTTCATATATATTTTTTGTTAATCTAAATATCCAAGGAAGATAATTTTTGATATCACAAAAATATATCTGGAGACAAATATAAGGGATAATTTGGATTTTATTAAAATGTCAAGGTATATGAAAAATCAGGTATAGCCATGCAACCAATTGCTTTGAAGAATTTTCCATTACAAAATATTCCTATTTGGGAAAAGTTTACAAGGCAGTTAGACATGTTTTCAAGCATGTGGTGCAAGCTCCAAGGACTTTATTTCCGTAGGAAGTCTTGTACCCCAGTGTGCAAGGCTCCCACCGAAGTGGTGTTTAGGGAGGGAGAGGCTTTTTCTGATATTTGAACTCACACCACCAAGGACATAGGCGAAGAGCATTAGTGTTGTGCCAAGCAATGCCCTCATTCGGTAGGAAGTCACGTGTTCCCTGAAAATTCGTAGAAGGCATCGTTTATGTTGATTGAAATTTCTAAGCCAAGCGTGACAATCAGATGTGGATAATTGGATTTTCTCATGCAAGAAGCAATCTTTCCTTATGTTACTCTGGTTTGCTAATGTAGGAGTATCGAAACATCAAAACTGTGTGGCTAGAACTGAATGTTTCATTATTTCAGTAATGTTGCCAATGAATGAATCGGAATTATTCATCTTCCAATCAGTGGAGGTCCCTTTCAGCACCGTTTGCATGTTTTTGTTCACAACACAAACTATTGTTGCGAGCTTTTTGCAAGAGCAGTAGCTTCAGTACAGATCACATATAATCATTAAGGAAATAATGGTGTTAAATTACGCGGCAGAAGAAGGCTTATGCGATACTTTTGCAATCTTGTCTTGCTTAAAAAATGGATGAATAGGACAAAAAAAATGCTCGGAAGGCAACCTACTTTCTGTTACTTAAATGACCATGTATTTATGACTAAGCTATGATCCTGTTATTGTGATTTTTCTGTAGATAAGAAGTCAAGATTTCACAAAAGTGATATAAAACATTCCTCTAAATTAATAACCTTATCAGTTGGTCATGCGCATGGGACATGATTGATTTTTGTGGGAGATACTTGGACAAAACTTGTGATCATAAAATAATGAAACATCATTTTAGTGTTGATGCATGACAATCAAAACTGATGGATGGTAAATGGTAGGGTGGTCCATTAGGTTCACTTGCAGCCAGTCTGAAGTGGGCTTGGGCCTACAGTTGAGGCTCATGGGTTGCGGTGGGTCCATTTTCGAGCTCTTACGTATTAATAAATGATTCATGATTGGAGCTGGCTTAGGCATTTTGGAGACCTTTTGTTGAGCACTGTCCATTGCTTAAGGACAGTTATGATTTTAATGCCAGGCTTGTGCTTGAATTTGCATGCTGACCTGAACTTCAGGCAGTTTACATTAGGTTTGGCTTGCGCTGATCCGGACCTAGCTGATTGCCATCGGTACTCAATCTCCTCATTTGAATGCCAAAAGAATTCTTTTGAATAGATGAGAACGTATTAGTAAATCAAACATGTTTCCAAGATCTTTACTTGCAATTTACCATGCTCATGCAATGTACGCTTTCATAGTGTTAGGGATTAAGGTCTTATTTTAATGTTGATTTTTAGGATGTCACGATGAAGATCATATCCTTTTCTCAACAAGGGCCTCGAGCTATTTGCATTCTTTCTGCAAATGGTGCTATCTCAAATGTTACGCTTCGGCAGCCTGATTCTTCGGGAGGGACATTAACATATGAGGTCCAACAATCTTATTACTCTTTTCTTGAAATAGATTGTCTTACTTCTTAACCGGAAATGCTTTTAAAGCTAGCACGTGTGTTTCCTATTCAAATTTCTCTCATTTTAGAATAGCCATTCTATATCCTGCTTGTAGTAGGGTCAGCATATATGTTGGAGGGCATAATAATCATTTTTGTAACAGTAATTCTACTAACAGTAATTTTCACATGGGAAAATTAATTGCTGTTGTTCTTCTTATATTTGAATGGTTATGTGTCACCAATTCCTACAATTTGGCCGTTTAATATTTTTGCTTTGCATGATAATTTATTACATTTAATGCTGCTAAGTCTTCCTAAATATGTGAAGGTTACTTCCTTTTTTAATGGTCATATTTCTTTGAGACTGTATGATAAGCAAACATTCCATTTATTTGACCGAGACTATTTATTACGGCTGAAGAATAAGGAGGAAAATTAGCAAAAGGATCTATAATAACTATCACCAAACTTGTATATGCACTTGGTTAATCGATTTTGGGTGTCTTCCTATGCATCTAGTCCAGAAACCCAGGTATTTACCGTCCAACAGCGCCAATCAACTCTAAGATTGAACTGGGTCTTCTTTTGATTCGTTGGAATACCACTGTATCAATATTTCAATCAGGAAACCCAGGTATTTACTGTCCAACAGCGCCAAACAACTCTAAGATTGCACTGTCTTCTTTTGATTCGATGGAATACCACCATATCAATATTTCAATCAGGAGGCCCACATTCCATAAAGAAGCTAACTACCACTCTAGTCATGTTTGTGAGATAGTGGGTTGTTTATTTTGTGGGAGGAGCTACTTGACTGCAGTTTGGGTGCCATTTTGGACAAGTAAACACAATTTAAAGATTGATTGCTCTCTGAAGATTTTCTATATGAGGTTTTAACCTTTCTTGCTAATATTCTCATGCAACCATGGTTTAGCATGCTGGCTTAAACTCATGAGTGCTGCCTTATCCTAGAGTTCAGCTTGGGTTGAGAATCCTGAATCTATTTCTAAAAATCCCAAACCAACTAGGGGTGTAACTTGGACTGGGTTCAACTTGAACCCAACTAACCAAATTTTATTTTTGTTAGGGGTTAAGTTGAGATTTTTTAAAATTTGGATTGAAAGAGGTAGGCTTAACCTGACTCAATTTAGTAATAGGGTTGGGTTAAAGTTGAAGCCTTAGAAACTCAACATGAATTTGAATCCGATTTTGTGGAATGCTAGCTATAATATCCATGTAGATAGATATAAATTTATATTTCAATCATAGGTTTTATACTCCATTTAATTTCTTAGATTATACCTAAACAGTAATTTCATTTGAATAACTATTTTTTATAGGCTTTTATGGCTTTTCCTCAAAATTTGATGTATGTTTCATTTTATTGTTTTTATATAAAATTCTTTTGCAATCGTTCCTTAACAAGAAACTATAAAAACACACAAAGTTTATCTATAACCATTTTTTTAGGATTTTTAGATTGTAGTTAATTACAATCTAATTTTAAAATTCGCATAATCTATTTACCCAGACAAATTTAAAGTACAATTTTTAAAAAGCCCAAAGTATCAATACGACTTTTCAATCCAAAGTCATGCCAAAATTTTTAGGATGAGATTAAGAGTTGGGTTTAGGTTAGTGAAGTTGTGTTAAAATTTTTAGAAATAAAGTTAGCGTTGGGTTGACTCCAACATGATCTAGCCTGCCCCAAGCCGCACTCCGAAACTATAATGCTATTTCTAAAACCTCAATCCAGCTCTAAAAATTTGAGATCAATTTCAGATTGGCTTCGTCTTGACGATTCAAGTTGATTATTCAGTTCAAGACTTGCCTAAAAATATAAGCAGTCACATTTATTCAACCTCATAGCAATAAGGGTAATCTTGCATGCAAACGTTTAGTCCATAATTGTGTTGAAAATGCTTTGTTTCGTGTCAAAGAGAATGTATTTCGTAAATCGAGTCTATTTATGATGCTTAGCATTAGTTTTTTAGCTTCATTTGGATAGAGTGCATTAGGAAGGTGAGTGTATTAGCAAAGTGGGGTAGGGATGACATCAGCAATTAGAAAAGTGCATTCATTAAAATTTTCTCATTATTTATAGTCTCCTTAAGTCTTTAATCAAGGTGGTTTTCTGAATCCTAACTAAACAAATGGTGCAACTACGATGAATAGACTACATTTTATAAATAGGAGCATTTGCGGATATACATACAGTTTTATAAAATAATTGCACTTAGACCAACATTTTTAAAATATTAGCAAATTTTTAAAATTATTAAATTTGTACATGTAGTCAACTACACTATTTAGTCGATTACATAACATCACAACGATGTATATAGTCAACTATAGGTGTGCATTTTTTTAAATATATAATATATTATATATTTTTCAAAATATATAGTGTACATTTTAAAAGTTTATTTTTAAAAATAAGAACCATTTTGTGCCATTGAAACTGTATGAACGGCACTGGTATGAATGAAAAAATTTTAAAATTTTGTTACTATTTTTGCAAATATTTTAAAAATGTTGGTATAAGTGCAATTATTTTAGAAAACTGTGGGTATATCTGCAAATGCCCCTTATAAATAAATCTTCATAGACCTTAAATGAGGCATTTTCACTGCAATCCATGTGAGAGTAGCCTTGTGAAGAAATATATAACTTAGAATATTGAGCAAGAGTTAGGAAGACATACTCGAAATTAGGTAACTTTATGAAATTCTAGTTCATATATAATCCAAGCAATCAAATGGGATGCAAAATCTGTAATAAAATATTCATTTATGATTATCTTCATATATATATATATATTATTGTTAGCATTACACAAAATTGGCTTTAAGTTTAGATTGGTTGCCCAAGGCCTAACCCAGCATAATCCTTTTTCAAAATTGGGTGAGGTTCAACCCTAGCTATCCCAACTCAGATTTTAAAAAAAAATCTCAACCCAAGTTACCCAACCGAACAAAAGTCTGGTTGGGTTGGTTGATATTATACCAGCAAAACTAAATGTGGCACCCCTATCTTAGAGAAATGACATAGTGATTTCCTTGAATCTGATAATGTACCAGCAAAGCTGCTTTTTAAAACCTGGCATGCCCTTGATGCATATGTGACAATAAGATTCTTGGATTTGCTATGACCATAGAAAGGAAACCTTTAAGAATGAGAACAGATATGTACTACAAGTGGATGTTGTCAAGTAAAAGATGACAGAATCCAATGATTCCTGCCCTTGCATGGTACAGAATCTCAAATCAAACACTTATCTCAAGAAGCTTATCATCTTAAGGAGAACTAAATACAAATGCTTTGAGTGCTTGAACTATTAGTGGTCTAGACAATTACCAAATGCAACAATCTTCATGCCACTGATGCTATCATGTATTCTGTACCATAGTTCTCATCATATTGTATATATTAATACATAGCTTCTATATAATGGTGGCATGCATCTGCAATCATTCTTCAACATGAAAAACCACACATTCTCAAAAGCTTTAATATAGTTAGTCACATGTGAATTTCCAATTAATGGCATGAGAAAATGCAAAACTTGTAATTGCACTATGAAGAGCCTATTTCTTGTTGTAGAGTAACCTTATTTCAAACCATGGTCTACATATCATTGAGGCATAACCATATACAAATGATGGCATACTGCCACTCACATCCTAAGGCTGATTACAGTTTCCTAGCATTAGGGTCCCATTCATTAGTGGTCATCATCTCACATGATGATACGCATAGCTTGGATATGGAGAATGCATATTCACTTTTGAATAATGGGCAACAAACTTTAACTTGGACATGACAAACTTTAAATTGGACATTCTTAACTGTCTTGCTACTTAAAACAGTATCCCTTTTACTGGTTTCTTAAACTATCTTTAACCATAATACTTTTTCCTAAAGATTAAACGTGAGTGGTGCAACATGATGTAATGATGACATGCCATCTATTGAACCTAGCACTTTTCACTGTCACCCTCCCTTCTTGAATTATCAGATAATTCTTTTTTGCATTGAGACACAGTGATACCCATCTTCAGCAAGCAGTTTTCTGGGGCACGCAATCCTATCTTGCTAGTGAAGAACCTGCTCTTAATTCCCAGGTTAGACAAGGGTTTACCTTAATGACTAAGACAAGCTACCCTAATTAAGGGTCCAAGTTGAGCAAGTCTAGAAGGTTAGAGGGCTAACCCACACACAACCCAAGAATGTTTTATGTTACCCAAATCCATGCCAATTCAATGGCAAGTTGTGCTTGTATGACTTTACATCTTCCAATTGGATTGGGTTTGTTTTGATTTGGTCGGGTGTAAGTTTAATATAGATTCATTTTATTTCTCTGAACTTTATATCTTGTTCCCACCTGGCTGCAGATCTGTGGTAAATGAAATCCTTATTCGAATGGAAACAATAACAACATTACTTCAAAGGTTTAAGTTGTTTTGAGGATTTAGATTTATGTAGTTGGAGGCTCTTGAGGTGCTTAGAAGATGGGAAGAGGGTTTAGTTAAGAGTTGCTCTAAAGTATTGTTTATAGTTGTCACCTGAATTGTGGGATTAACACTGTTTTGTCTTAAAAGGCAATGGGTTGAATTAGGTAGTCAGGCAGGTAATTTTGGGCTATGTGAGGTTCACAACATTGGGTTGGCTTGTTGGGTCATTCAACCCAAAACAAGGCATGTAATTTTGGAAGGTAATCCAGCTACGCCAGAAAAATATAGCTGCCAGCCAGCCTGGAAGCTTGGGCCGGGTTCAGGTAACCCAACCTGAGCTGCAGCCTTGAGCCCAAGCATCTTCTTATTTGTAATCTTAAAAGGAAGGTTTGTTATGTAGCTACAAACCCCAGGGTCGTACCTGACTTTCTTATGGCATGAAGGGTGCGGAAAGGAACCAAAAGGGGATTATTTGGATAACTATTATTGTGGCCAACCTTGTTAGATTCTGACATTGTCGGACCTTTAATGGCACAGTGACTATAATATTGTTTTAGTTGACAAGCACTGATTTAACTGTATTCTCTAGTTTTTTGCATTTTTTGGTTAAACATCACTTGGCAGAAGGCTTAGAGGCTGATTCGAACCTTGGACCTTAAATTCATGCACAATGATTTTAACCATTAGTATATCCAAGTTGTGACTTTCAATTACTCGTTTCCAATATAATCTGAGATCTCAGATGAATGAGTCATTAAACGTATTATGTATCATTCAGAAATAGTTAGATCCATCTCTCTGGGGTTCCAATAATGGTCATAAATTTCAGAAAATGCATCTTTCTTTGATTTTCTTTTATGCTCTGATCTTCTGCTCTCCATATTTCATTCACTTTGCTGATGGATGTATGATTTTCTGATGTGCAATTATGTCTTTAGGGTCGCTTTGAGATACTTTCCTTGTCTGGATCATTCATGCCTACAGAGAGTGGAGGAACAAGGAGCCGATCTGGTGGGATGAGTGTCTCTTTGGCAAGTCCAGATGGTCGTGTTGTAGGGGGAGGAGTTGCTGGTCTATTGGTAGCTGCCAGCCCAGTGCAGGTTATTTACACTGACATTGTTGATTCTCTAAGTCTAGCTATCACCCAACCAAAACAATTAGTCCAGCATGTTTAATGGAGTTGGATCTTTTCAATTGTCTTCCCTTCTGTTAGAATGCAAAAACCTTCATAGGATGAACAAACTTTTGCATATGCTCTCTGAAAGTGCAATCTCCTTTTGTATTTTCAGCATCAGCTGCTGGAAACCAAGATGTAGGTATAAGGGGAAATTCCATCGAATGAAAAAGTCTGCTTGTGATAAAAGAGAAGGGGGAACAAGTTTTAGGTTTATAGCTATTTAGCTGAGAGCTTCCTAGAGTTGCTTAAAATGGTGTTAAGTTTTCATCTATTTGGCTGAGGTCTTCCAAGAGTTCTTACTTTTTGATCATTTTGTTTTAACGTTAGTGCAAGAGCCATGATCATCCAAAGATGATTATTTTCTTTCTTCCATTCTGCAATTGATGGCGACATCTGTGGATGGATTGCCTAATTCCACACTGTGGTTCTAGGCGATGCTCTTCTGTGGAACTCCATTAGCATTATTCTGGTTTTCCTCAATTCTTCTTTCTTTTTCTGAGGTTTTAAGAATAGAAAAACAAAGAAAATAAGATCTGTCCATTTTTGAAGTTAAAAAGTGACATGGTGTTGGCTCTTCTTGACCTTTTGGCATGCCCATGGAAACCAATCTACCTTGCAAAATAAGTGTTAAGCGACTTGGTGTTTATGGTTTACCTTACCTAGATTCGACTTGGTGTTTATGGTTTACCTTACCTAGATTCGACTTGGTGTTTATGGTTTACCTTACCTAGATTCCACCTTAGATTTCCATATTGATGTTTATGATTCTTTCTAACCAAACAGTATTATTTTGACATGAGTAATTACCCGAGAAGCGTGACCACTAATCCATCCTACCTGCGTCCTTGTGTGGACTTTATCAGGTTGTTGTAGGAAGTTTTATGCCTTACGTTCAGCAATATCCGAAGCCCAAGAAGCCAAAACCTGACTCAACCTCAGTCATGACGCCAACTTCTGCTATTCCCATATCCAGTGCAGATATCGACGAGTCTTATGGTGGACCAGAACAGAGAAGCTCAACAATAGCTAAGCCCATCCTTGCACCTTCTTCTTCCTTCCGAGGAGACAACTGGCCATCCATTCACTCCCAATCCGAGCCAAGGAATTCTACAGACATTAACATCTCTCTGCCAGGAGGGTAGTCAAGATGCTGGTTGCACTTCTCGTTATTACCGACTGACCCAGATCAGTGTTTGGCTGTGGTTACTCCTGCAAGCTACACCAACCACTGAATTCTTGCATGTTTGTGCCTGACTTTTGTATTCTTGTTCGTGTGCCCTGTGATTTAATGGTTAGCTGATGTTTGGGACTTTACATGTTCTAGGATTCCAATCTTGTTCTTTTTTTTTTTTTTTCTCCTTTCCTTTTTTCTGTTAAGTTAGACTAGATGGGGGCCTCGATCTGTAGCTGTTTCAGTCAAATTCCTTGTTGGTGTCTAAACTCCTGCATGTTTTAGATATGTAAACCCTGGTTTTCCTTCGCTGTTGCTCTCCTCAACTTTGTGGTGAGGTTTGACCCTGGGTGACTTACGGATGAATGTCTGTTTGATTTGGCTTATTTTCGAGTCTTTATGGGTTATTTGCGGGAAAATAAGCCGCCCTAGACAATAAGTTGTGTTTTTGATGGGCTTATAAATTCCATTTTTCTAAAATATCCTTACAAGTATTAGATAATTTGTAAAATATCCATCCATTTCCTTAAAACATTTTTTAGTTTAAAATTTAACCATTTGAGCTTTTTG
>JAYJMB010088320.1:0-19638 GCA_036873735.1 Pouteria campechiana | reverse complement strand
CCTTTTTTGTTCCCTGCTTGTGCTGCTGGTGCCATCAATTGGTCGGACAGCTGCTCGGCTACAGCTAGATGGCTCCCTTTGATTTTCCATGGCCCAACATCATTAAAAGAGAATCCATCCTATTCAATTTCATCATTGTAGCACAATTACTCTAGGATTTCCTTAGCTAAGTCATTAAAAAGTGTAGCTCATTAAAAATATACACCTAAATTTGAAAAAAAAAATAAAAAACTGAACTGAACTAAATGTAAATCCACAAATGCCCCCAACTTAAACTAAACATTATCCTTAATGTGAAAGAAGTTTCAATTCAAGGGCTTCCCTAAATGAAGTGCATTTTCATCCTCTTTTTATGCAATTGATTTAGCATCATTTGAAAATTACTGGCAGTTTTAACACTTGGAACAACATTTGAAATCCTTCGATACTTCTACATGCTCAACGAAATTAGATTTCTCCTTCTGCAAAACATATAGGGCCCCATAAATTAAAATAAATCTATCCTAATAGGGAAAAAAATAAACAAAATAACTAATCTAATTGCTAAAGAAATAAGGAAAGTTCAAAGAAACTTGGGTTGCCTCCAAGGGAGCGCATTATTTAACGTCTATGCTAGACAAACTCCTTCTTCAAGGTCTCTAAAGTTCTACAACTTCACTCCATTGCAGTAACATTACATCTCTAACATCTCTTAACTCAATGTCCATTGACCTTGAATGTGCTTCCATCATTTAGATTCTTTAATTCAATAGCTCAATATGGGAACACATGAATGACCAAGAATGGTCCAACCCACCTTGACTATAATTTCCTTGAAAATAAACGCAACCATGAGTCATAAAGCAAAACTTCCATTCTAGGTTCTATGCTTCTTTTGCGAATGATTTAATAATGATATCTCTTTGTTCACTTCTTGTAAATCTTTGCATTCTCATAAGCTTCATCTCCCAACTCCTTTAGTTCATTCAACTAAAGATTTCTCTCTTCACCTGCTTCCTATAAATCAAGTTCAGTTTCTTGATTACCCAATATGCTTTATGCTCTAACTCCACAGGTAGATGACATGCTTTTCCAAAGACAAGTCTGTAAGGACTCATTCCTATTGGGTCTCCTATATGCCCAAAGCGCATCATTCAACTACATTGCCTAATCTTTCCTTGAGGTGTTCACTATTGTAAGGCTCTAAAAATTCCAGATATGTGAATTTTAATTTTTGTTAATTTTTGCTAGTTCGGCATGGAGAATATTGAAGTATAATTAAATTTTTGAGAAATTTATCATTGAAAATTTATGGAATTGAGTAGATTAGTAATATAAATATGAGGATGAGGTTGGGAATGTATCAAAGTGTGTTAAATAATTGATTTAAGTGAGAAGATAATGAATTTAAATGGGAAGAACGCCGGATGTGTATATATTGAAAAATATTAAATTTTATTATGAAAATCGATGGATTACCATTATTAATATAAGGATGACGAAGGAAACATATTAACTATGCTAAATAGGTGGAATCAAGTTGGAAAAATTAGATAAAATGAGGTGGTGGTGGAATGTATGTACACGCCTTATGAAATTTTGAAACATAATTGGAAAAATTATTGAAACCATGGGAAATATTATCATTCACATGTGAATTGTAATGGGAATGGTCCAAATATAGTAAAGGAATGAAGTAAAGAAGGTGGGAAAAAAATGCATGTTCACGCATGTAGATGGGCAACTAGACTACCTTAACTTTTTGTAAATAAAAGATGGCCAAAGGTCATCTTCCTTAGCATTTTCACGCAAGCAACCTTGTTGTCCAATGTTCCATGCATTTCCATCTTCCCAACTTGATCAAATTGAACCCTTTTACTTAGGAATATCATATGGAAATCACAGTTTGAGTTGATTATAGCCTATTACACTAGAAATTTACTGGATTCAAGTGTGTTCAAGCTACCAACAGTCAAGGGACAACAACTGCAGGTGGGACCCATCAAGAAAACAACCAATTAAAGGTAAGTAATTCATTAATATAGCTCCCTAATTATGTATAGGTGATTGTTTAATTGAAGTATGGGTGAAATCTTGATGAATGATGTGGATGAGATTAGGCTAGGGTTTTGCAGAAATTTTTAATGTTGCAGAAATTTTTAATGGACGATATGAGCTATAATTGGTGTAATTAATGATTAATTATTATTTTAATTAACATAAGACATAATTTAATGTAGATAAATATAAATTCAGCAATTACATGATGATAACAGTTGGACATAACCAAGCTGTCCAGAAATTGTTTGTGGAAATTTCGTTAAGAGGATGATGTGTAATTAAGCCTTAATCGCTCAAGGTTAAGCCCTGATTAATCTATGTATTAAAGAGACATTGAAATAATTTCAAATAGATGAAATTAAGGATGACAGTCAGGTATGAACAATGTTATCTCACTGGACTAACAAGCTGGTTTAGCCAACTTTAGGCAAGTTTAAATCATATTTAAGGGACATTTTGAAATGATTTCTTAATTGGGGATTGAAGAGGGATATGTGGGCATCTTAAAATTTCCAAGGTAATGTAAAGTAGACATCAGGATCAAGAGCTATGATGCCACAAAGTGGGCCACACGTGAATAGGATATTGAAATTAATGCTTATCAAGTACCCCTTTTGACTTTGATTAAAACATAATTAAATAATATGATTTTGTAAATATAAAAATATATGATTGTTTTATATATATTGGAATAGAAATATGCAAATTTAAGTTGAAAATTTTAAACATTAATAGGTCCAAAACAATCAGGGAAGTAAATACCCCAAAAATTTGCCCGCTACCCATTTTATCAAATTTTGTTGATTTTTGTATTTTATTTTTTGTTCCACAAAATGAAGTTATTTTGACCTGAAACTTTTACACACATCATATTATGTTATTTTTCATCTATGAAAAACTTTGTAGATGAAAATGAATAGTAAAATTTTGTATATAAGTTTTATTTTATATTTTTGTATTTTATTTTTAATTTACTCAATTTAAATTATTTGTTTCTGATATTTTAGTCGTACAATTTTTATACTATATGGAACTTACAAAAAAATTATTAGATCAAAATTATATGCATAAATTATAAAAAAAAGAATTTTATTTTAGAATTTTTGTATATATGTTTTGACCTCGAGAGTGCCGGTATTTTTGATTTTTGGTACCTGTTTGGCACGGAGCCCTATGTGGCTCATATATTCATTTTATAATGGCCATGGAGCTGACATATATCCACCATGTGGTGGGGAGTGGCCTAGTTAGCTAAGAGGCAGTTGTCTGGGCAGCCGGCGTGGCTGGGGCTGCTATCGGCCTGGATAGCCTGTGTTCTTTGATTTGACCTGAGTAACTTATGTAGGCACATTTAGTGCTGAACTACTAATCTTGTGAGACTTGTGAGGGCAGGGTACCACTATATACAGCATTATGGCTATGTGGGCCTAGCAGGCTTCTAGCCGGTATGGACCCGACGCACTACAGAGTAAAAGGGTACTGTTTTGGATTTGGTATGCCTCCTAGGGTGGAGTAGGTGGATAATGGCAGTGCAAAAATAAAATTATGTAAAATGCAATAAGAGCATTAGGTTGAAAATTCTAATTATTATGCTTTATTATATTAATAAAAATTATTTATGTATATGTATATGTAAATAAGATATGAGATTTATGTAATATGTGTAGGATTTTTTGGCATGGGGGTGACAAGTTTGAAGAGATGTGGATTATGAAGCGGATTATTCTAAGGTAAGTAGGTTGTGCATGTTTGCCTGTATTATTGGGTGAGGATAGTGATTATCTCCTGAGTGATTTGATAATGCGCTTATATGTGAATATACGGATTGATAGTTGTGTATGTGACTTAGATGGGATTGTAAATATCTCATTTCTTATTGCATGCAATGTAAATATGTATGAGAATTGGGATTAGTAAAAATCTCTAAATGCTATGATGTGTGCATGTCTTTGATTATTATATAATACAACGTTGTGATATTTTATGTTAATGTATAGTTTGGGAGGGAATAGAAGATATTCCCTGCTTATAATTGCTATTATTATTCTAGTGTATGGATGTTTGAATTAAGGGATTGTAGTTATCCTATGAATGGAAATTGTAATATATGCATATATGTTATGTATATGTGTGATTTGGGATAAGTGATTATCCCAGAGCATATAATTTATTTTAGAATGCGCAATTAAGGTTATATTATTAATGTTATGATATGTTGATATGTTGTATTAAGTTTGAAAACATATCTATTTGGATTGGTGTATGGGATACCTTATGGATCCTTATTTACTTGGATATATGAGATTTTGTTAATTTTTGTTGAATTATTGATTATCATGCGGTCTACTTACGGAGTCTGTTTAGACTCACCCTTGTTTTATTTTTTTTAGTTGATAGGTCAAGTCTAGAAGAAGCAAGATTGATAAGAAAGTATAATAGTTGAATTTGTATTTTTTTGTATGGTAATTGAAAATTTCCCATCTTATGTATATTGTAATTGTAATTAATTTATGTCTCATAACGTATAATTGTAATTTATGACCATATCAATGTAATATTGTAGTGTGAGGTGTATGGTGTATTTGGAATGAAAATTGTTTGGTGGTGTGGTGGATTCATTATCATCATGATACAGCTGCGGTGCTGGGGGAGCCTGTGGAATTATAAGGATGTTGTGTGGATGACTGGAGAAATATTGGAGTATATAATTTCTTACTTTTATGAATTATAATGAAAAAATGTATCGTAATGTGTGATGAATGTTTGTACCTTGGTGGATAGCCCTATTTTCAAGGGAGACTCTGTCTAATTTTCTGTAGAAATTAGGTCAACTTAAAAAAAAAAATCAAAGCAACCCACCCTGGAGGTGGGAAAATCATGGTATCATTTTGTGGATTTATGGTGTAAAATGAAGTAACAGCCCTAGGAGGGCAGCACATTACACACATCTAATGGGAGTATTCATAAATTTTATTCTGTAATCACCCAGTTGTTTTTTATTCATAAGATCTATTCACAATAACTACCTACAATCACATATTCAACTTCACCAGTTAATAATGCTACAGATGTTTGTTTCCTTGAAAACCATAATATAATCATGCTCCTAAGAAATCTATAAGTTCTTGAGGCATTCTTTCTATCTATCTTATATCTAGTAAAATCAACATTTGAGTACTCTACTAATTCAAAGTTAGATCCTTTTGGATACCACAAACCCAGGTTTGGCATATCTAAGAGGTATCTAAAAATTCATTTGATAGTAATGAGATGTGATTCCTTTGAGTTTTATTGGAATCTAGTATACATGCAAATACTAAACTTGATATCAGTCTACTAACAGTTAAATACAATAAGGATACTATCATGCTTCTATAGAGCTTCTGATAGATGGGTTTACCTTTCCCATCCTTGTCCATTTTAACCGTTGTGCTTGTTGGAGTCAATAATGGCTTCCCATCTTCCATCTCAAATTTCTTTAACAACTCCTTGGTGTATTTAGCTTATTGGATGAAGATCCATTCCTTCATTTGCTTGATTTGCAAGCCCAGAACGAAGTTGAGCTCTCCCATCAAGCTAATTTTGAACTCTCCCTACATGATTTAGAAAACTCTTGACATAATTTATCATTAGTAACTCCAAATAAAATATCATTAACATAAATTTGTACAATCAAAATGTCATTCATGTCATATTTTATAAAGAGTGTAGTGTTCACTTTACCCCTTGTGAAACCTTTATCTATTAAAAACCTGCATAGCCTCTCATATCATGCTCTAGGAGCTTGTTTAAGACCATAGAGAGCTTTCTTAAGTTTGAAGGCATGGTTAGAACTATGAGGGCCTTCAAACTTAAGGGTTATTTTACATAATGTTCTTCATTTATGAAATAGTTTAAGAATGAGCTTTTGACATTCATTTTGTATGACTTGAAATTCATATAGGAAGTAAAAGCTAACAACATTCTAATAGATTCTATCCTAGCAATGGGCGTATATGACTCTTCAAAATCTATTCCTTCTTCTTGACAATACCCCTCTCCCACCAATCTTACTTCACTTCTCACTAGTATCATTGATTCAACAATTTATTCCTAAAGACCCATTTAGTGCCAATTATAGATTGTTGGGATGGTCTTGAAACAAGTTTTCACACATCGTTTCTTTTGAATTAGTCCAAATTCTCCTACATAGCCATCATCCAATTTTCATCCTCAAATGCTTTGTCTATTCATATGGGCTCTAGTTGAGAAATGAAAGCAAAATTGTTATATACTTGGTGATAAGAAGATCCATTTCTTACTCTATCATATACATCACCAATTATTTGGTTTTCTTGATGTGCATACATGTGCTTGCAATATTTGGGTAAAGAATTGTTCCTTTTATTATTTACCTCACTCATCGATGGTTCTTCTTGGTTCTCAATTTTAGCTTCCACATCATCCATCTCTTTTTCAAGCTATGGAGAGGGTTTGTCATGTTCTTGCAACCTCATTTTCTCCATAGACTTGGTTAGATCATTTGTCTCATCATCAACATCATTAATCCTTTTTATGAGGTTAGTGCTTTCATCAAACTTAATATGGATAAATTTTTCTATAATATTAGTTTTTCTATTGTAAACTCTAAACACCTTGTTAACAATGGAATAACCAAGAAATGTCCTTTCATCAGATTTGCTATCAAATTTTCCAAGGTTATTTTTTCATTATTAAGAATGTAGCATTTATAACCAAATGTATAGAAATGAGATACATTTGGTTTCCTTCCACAATACAACTCGAATGGAGTTTTATTGAATATTAATTTAGCATAAATTATATTTATAATATAATATGTTGTGTTCATTTCCTCGGCCCAAAAATATATAGTATATCATATTCACTCAACATGGTTCTTGTCATTTCTTATAAGGACCTATTCTTTCTTTTTGCTATTCCATTTTATTGAGATGTTCTTGATGTAGAGAATCTATGAAGCATTCCATTGCTTTCATAGAAAGTAATGAACTTATGATTTTTAAACTCTCCACCATGATCATTTCTAATAGCAATAATTTGAGAGCTCTGTTCATTCTATACACATTTGGTAAATACCTCAAAGAATAAAAAAGCTTATCTTTTGATGTAAGAAATATTATCCATGTAAACTTAGAAAAGTCATCCATAATGACATAGGCATAATGTTTCCCTCCTAGGCTCTTAGTTCTTGTTGGTCCAACAAGTTCTGTGTAGCAATTGAAGAGTTTAGTTGTGTGAACTTCCTTTTATGGTTTAAATTATTCCTTTACTTGCTATCCCTTTAAGAAAGTAACACACAACTCATTTTTGTCAAATTTAGTTTTCGTAAGCTAACAACTAATTCCATGACATACATCTTTTATATCATTTACTTGTTGGCATGACCTAATCTTCAATGTTACAACAAGGCTTCATTATTATTTACAACAAAACTTTTGGCCTAGATTTCACATAAGTCAACCAAATAAAGATTTTCATGCCATTTTCTATACACTACAATAATTTGATTTTCATCTAAAATTGTACAACATTTAGATTCAAATATAAACTTGTAATCATTATCACAAAGTTGACTCACACTCAACAAGTTATGTTTTAATCTCTCTACTAACAAAATATTTAAAATTGTAGTAGAATATGGTTGGCTAACCTTACCAATTTCGACCACTTTACCTTTACCATTATCCCTAAAGGTCACTATCCTTCAATTTTTGGCTTTTAGTTCTATTAACAACTCCCTTTTCCTTATCATGTGCCTTGAGTAACCACTATCAATATACCATATACTGCTTCTTATGGCTCTGAAGCACACTTGCATAGATAGAGTTATTCTTTAATTTTTAGTACTCATTTGGGAATGAATCAAGGTGGTTTAGTGCTGAAAAATTTGGTACCCATTACTTCTTGAGTGTCATTAATCTTTCATTTGGAATAGGCGTTGCACTTATAGTAACTACAACTACTTTTGGAACCCAAATTTGTTTCTATTTGGGTCCATGCTTTTTTTCAACTTTTTTATGTATTTTCTTTTCATAGTTTCCAACTTTCTTGATTGGTTTCAACTCTAATAAGGTGGATGTCAAGGTTTTCTTTAGTGCATTATTTTTAGCCTTGACTTGCTCAAGTTCTCTAATAGTACTTTGATTAAGCTTGAGCTAGACATTTTCCTTATTTAATTTAGAGCATTCATTTGTCATTAACTCTAGCTCCTTCTTGGTTTATTTATATTTGAATTTTAATGCCTTGAAGTCTAAATATAATTCATCTAGTAATTCTTTAAGATTTGAGGGGTTAGGTTGAGGGATTACCTCATCTTCAAGGATAGCCATGAAGCTAATGTTGGTGAAGTGATTCTCTTGGTCCTTCCTTCTTGGGCTGAGCATGCTGACTTGTGCTTCATGTTCTTCTTCAGATTGACTTGAACTCTCGTTCATCATGCTTTCCAACATTTCCCAAGCAGTCATTAATTTTTTCTTCTTTTCAAACATTCTATTGCTTCTATTGTTACTGCTACTAATGTTGTTTTTCTTGTAGCAGTATGAATTGTACTTCCTCTTTGAATCTCCTTGTCTTTTACCTAGAATAGGGCAATCATATTGCATGTACCTTGGCTTGTTGCAATTGTAGCAAATGGGAGTTTGCTTCTTCTTGTCTTTACTTTTGAAATTATTTGAACTTCTTCTAGATCTCTTCTTTGTCAACATAGTCTTGAATCTTGTAGTTATCATTACTATATCTTCATCATCCTCTCCACTAGAGGATTCTTTTTCTTATGAGTCCTCATTATCTGATTCAAACCTTAAGAAATTTGCTCTTTTGCCTTCGGGTTGTTCTGGAACTTTCTGCTTCATTAATACTTAATGGGTCATGAGGGATCCCATGAGTTCTTCAATGGTCATTTTTTCCAAGTCCTTTATTTCCTAGATGACTATTACTTTAGGCATCTAGTTCCTATGAAGTGATCTTAGAATCTTCTTCATAAGCTTAGGCTCCTTGTATTTTCCTCCTAGATTCTTCAACCCATTCATAATCTTCTAAAACCTACCAAACATTTCAGAGATTGTTTTCAAATCCTTCATGATGAACGACTCGTATTCTTGCACAAGAAGGTTAATCTTTATCTCTGTCACTTAGTTAGTACATTCATGTGTAACCTGCAACTTATCTTAGATTTTCTTTCTAGAATCATAGGAGGAAATTTTGTACAATGTTGAGAATAGATATGTAGTTTTTGTAGAGTCCCATAGGATAGCTTAACCCAAGAGAGGAGGGGTGAATTGGGTATCTAAAAATTCATTGCTTAATCTCTATTGAAACATTTTCCTATTTTTGTGATTTTGTGTGGTGTATTATAAGATGGATAATAAAAATAGTAAAGTGCATGAAAGACAACACAAGCAAGCAAACACACACACACACAAATAATACAATTTTTATAGTGGTTCGGGAACCTCGTCCCTACATCCACTCTTCCAAGAGTACACATTCATTGTGCCTTGGGTTTCACTATATCCCATATAATGAAAATATAATAGTACTCCTAGCACTCTTCTAGATTCCAGCCCTAGGGGGCATAAATAGTGTTTGCAACACTATTCTGGATTCTAGCTCTAGGGGGCATAAACATAGTGCTTCCAGTACTCTTCTGGTTTCATGAGCTCACCAGAAAATTTACTAGTTTTGAAGATCACCAGCAAACTTGTTAGTTTTCTAGAGATCACCAACAACTCTCTAGTTTTAAATTTACCAAAAAACTTATACACTTTTATATAGTGTTTCACTCAAGCACAAGGGAAGATCGCTTTAACAGTTCTAATAACATAGAAAGATCTTTCCAAAATGTAAACTAATGGTCATAAGGATATGCAATTTTAAGCTCATGAAAGATAGATGACGATTTAAACTCTTGGCCATGGGTGGAAGGATTTGCATAAGATTAAGCACATTTGAAAAGCTTTCCTTCACTTCTTTGAATTGTTCCAGCTTATCTTCTCAAATAGTTTTTTCATAGTTTCGACTGTTGGAGAAGATGGCTTCTGTTGAATGCAGAAACAAGAGCAACATTGAATGAATAAGACCATTGAGTATTTCTATTGTTGAAGTCCATGCCTTTCTAATTTGTCTCGAGCTTCTGCATAGCTGTTCAGAGAGGAAGATGAGCTATGTCAAAAGGTGTTCCTTGTTTGACTTATCATAGCTTTAAATACCTACAGCAACACTTGTTGCCGAAAATGGTGATTGAGATAAGTTTGCACAATGACAACATGATTGTAAATCCCATTGGAATGCAAGTCACATAAATCAATTTTCCTCTGACAAGTCATGACCTCTCTGTATTTGAATTTATCTGTCATAAGTTGTAGATGAATTTGTTCATAGGTTTGTCTATTATTTGAGCTTCCACAAGATTGATTTATCTGTTGTAAGTAGTAGATGAACTCTGAATGGCATAAATGAAGTTGAACTGACTGATAGACAAACTCTGCTTTATCTGCTTAAATTCCTCTAGGAGATTTGTCTGTTGGTCAATCTTTCATGCATGTGCTTTGTTTGTTGCAAATAATAGACAAACTTTGGGTGGTGTAGACTAAGTTGGACTAGTTGATTGACAAATTCTCCTTTGTCTACAATGAACAAATGAAGTGTAATGATCTTCTTTTGATCCCCATTTGTCCGTTGGAGGTGGCAGACAAAATTTACTTTATCTTGCTTGAACAAACAAATTGTAGTATTCATTTGATGTAAGTGATAGATGAACTTTGCTCTGCTTTGTCTTGGATGGAGTACTTTGCACATCATATAGATTTGTCTATTGTAAGTTGTAGACGAATGTGTCTTTGTCTGTTGAAGTTCCTTTTTGGTCCAAGTAGCTCTTTGTCTGTTAAACTTCGTTTATGCTCAATGTGCAACTTCTACTTTATATTTTATTTTGTCTGTTGCTTTATTTGTAGTAGGTAATAGACAAATTAGATCCATTTACAAAGTGAAGTTCTTCAATTATTTTGCACTCTTCGAGCAACAGTAGGGGTTTATTTTTGCAACTTCCTTTTTTCTTCAATCTTCATTTGTCTGTCTTGGCTCAACTAAAGTTGCACTCCCTTAGCTGTTCATATTGCCTTTTTATCCCCAGACAAATTTAATCTTCTAACTTTGTTGATCAGACAAAGTTTTCTTCACTTTGTGCATAATTATCTAGGTGGCAATTCCTTCTTTCTTTCTTTCTTTGTCTGAGTGTTTGATGGAGCTTCTTCTTCTTTCTTTGTCTCAGACAAATTTTGTCTAGTCAATGTAGATAGTTCAAATTTCTCAAACAACTGTATGCTCTTTGACCATGGTGTCATCTTCAACTACTTCTATCTTGCATTCGTTTATAGAAATTTCTCATTGTATTTAACAGACAACACAAGGTCATTGTAGCGTATCTTCGAAGCCTTGTTTTCTTCCATTGCTTTTGTTCATGAAAGCTTCTCTTAGATAATGTAGCCTTTCTTATTTCTTGTCTTTAAGCTTTTTTCTTCTTCTTCTTCTTCCACAATATTTATCAATTCAGCCCCTTTAGAACATACAGATAGTTGTGGCAGTTTGTTGCAGATGATCCTACACTTAGAGCTCTTCTGCACTTGCTATATTGTTAGCTTTCATATATAATATCATAATATATTTTATCCTCATATGATTGTAACAAATTGTAGAGCAAGGTTAATATATACCTCTATTGAGTGTATAATGTGAAAGCTTAAGTAATTATGGTGCTTAGTATGATTTGACAAATTTATGTAGTAAAGAATAATTAATTCTACACACACCATAAAGTGAAGAGAGTACACTCATATAGTTAAATATTCATGATAATGTGTTTATGTTAATTAATGTTTATCAATTCATAATCATGCATTTTGGAGATTTAAGCATAACATTTTTTATTTTAATATAATTTTTTTTATCATTAAAATCATATATAATAATACTGATAGTTTTGATGACACTAAAACTTTTAAATGACTTGAACTTAGGTTAATAAAGTTTTGCAGATTTCAAGTTTTAGAGGATAGCTATAGTATTCTAAGGGATAGCTCTAGTAAACTAAAGGTCTATAGATATTATTGTCTAAAATTAAAATTTTTCAATAGTGTGAAGCCATAGTAGTTGTTACAATAATAGAGGTTAGCTACAATAATTGCTACAGTGACAAAGGCTAGCTATGGTGTTTCAAAGGACAGCTATAGTACTTCAAAGGTCTATAAAACTCATTGCCTAGTTGGGCATTCTAAAGTCATGACATCCAGAGGTCTATAATCATAATAGTCAAAAATTGATGTAGCATTCCAATAGTCAGTTTTCAACAGTACTCTTCCAAACTCTTAAAAGCCTCTTCGAAACTTATAAATAGAAGTTCTATTGAAGAAGAAAGGGAACCCAATCAAGTCTCCAAGTGCATTGACTCCAAAGTGTTCCAAAAATCAACAAGTTTAATGTTGCATCATTCTCATCTTAAGAGGAGAACAAAGTATTATAATGTTTATTATTTATTATTTACATTTTGAGCTTAACTACGTGTACACCTTATCTTAGATAGAAGCATTTATTTGTACACTTTATATTTGTTAGAAGGAATTCCTAGTACGCTTGGAGAAACTAGGTTGTGTATGAGTTCTTGGCGAGCTTGGGAAACCTTGGGAGGTGTGATTCCACAAGTTGTTAGTAGAACTCATGGCTAGGGATACCTTGGAGAGTGGAGTAGGTGCTAGGGGGCTCAAACCACTATAACCCTTATGTGATTGTGTGCTTTCACGACTATTTTTTTCTACACTTTCACATTACATGATTCCCAATCCTGCTTAGTCTATTCTTTTACCATACACTTGGATTTGGGTACCAACTGTTAGTACCTTCATGTGCAACTTGCAACTTATCCCAGATTTTCTTTGCAGAATCATAGGAGGAAATCTTTTCAACTTTAAGGGTGATAAAGCAGATGGTTAAGTTTTGATGATAATAAAACTTGTTTAAATGACTTGAATTAGAAGCCAATGAAGTTGGCTAAGATTTTGAATTTTAGAGGAAGCTTTAGAGTTTTAAAATTCACCTTTAGAAGATTTGAAATTGTTATTGTTCAAAATAAAGTGCAAAGCTATAGTAAAACTACTATGATAAATTGCTACAGTGATTGCTATAGTAACCTTCAAAGGGATGGCCCAACCTTAAGAGAGTCTAAAGTATTGTCTTCCTGAGTGTTATAGTAATCTTCAGAGGGTTTGAAATTTAACTTCAAAGGGTCTGAAGCGTTGTCTTCCTGAGTGCTATGGTAATTTGCTATAGTAATCCAATATAGTAACGTTCAGAGAGGAGCCTCAACCTTCAGAGTGCGGAACTCTTTATCTTCTCATGTGCTATAATGAACTACTATAGTAACTTTCAGAGGAAGCTTTAGAAGAATTCCTTAACCTTTAAAATTTATGAAAGACTCATTATTTTAAAGTTCAAAAATCTACGTGGCAATACAACAACTAGTTTTCAATGGTTATCTTCCAAATACTCAAAAGTCACTTCAAAATTTATAAATAGAAGGTCCATTGAGGAAGAAAAGAGGATGCTTGAGGGTTTCATAAACTAAACATGAATCAAACACAAATAACTCATTTAGGTTTTCTAAGAGCATTCACGCCAACAAGCTACCAAGATCAAAGAGCTTCAAGGCTAAGTCCTTTTTATCTCAAAGGAGTTCGAATCACTATAATGTATTTATTATTTTATTATTTTATTATTTTTAGTTGAGTTTTAACTATGTGTACATCCTAGCCTAGTTAGAGGCACTTCCTTGTACACTTTGTATTTGTAAGGTTTAGTTGCTGGTGAGCTCAGAAAACCAAATTGTATGAGTATGTTGGTGAGCTCTTGAGAAACCAACATTGTAGAGTTTCTGGTAAGCTTGGTGAAACCAAATTGTATGAGTTTTTGGTGATCTCAAGAAACCAGGGGAGGTGTGATGTCAAACAGTTATAGTGGAACCCAAGATTTGGGAAACCTTGGAGAGTGGAGTAGGTGCCAAGGGGGCCTGAACTACTATAATTTATTATCTTTTTATTTTCTCTCTATACTTATGTGCTTCCATTGCATGTTATTTTCCACACTTGTACATCCCATTTGTTTTTCCAATCTTGCTTGGTCACTCATTTTGTCACACACCATACATGTTGGGCACAATAAGTGGTATTAGAGCAAGGCATTGAAATTAGGAGAAATTGGGATTCCACATTTTAATTTCTACCTCAATGTGATCCCATATGACAAACAATTTTGGTATAATCATAGAGGGTCAATTGACCATTAGACCTCTATATTTTGATGAGGAGTATTATAACTATTGAAAAATGAGAATCAAGAATTTTTTATTGTCAATAGTTATAAGTTGTGGAAGATTGTAGAAGGAGTGGCGCTCTCCACTTCAAAGGAGAGTCAATGGATTAACCAGGACGTTAGAGTAGTTCAATTGAATGCCAAAGCTAAGAGTGCTCTATATTGTGCTCTCTCTCCTTCTGAATTTGAGAACATATCCTCATGTGAAACTGCTAAGGAAATTTGAAACCATTTGCAAGCTGTTTATGAGGGGACAAGCCAAGTGAAAGAAGATAGGATTAGTTTGCTTTTCCAAGAAGATGAGTTGTTGATAAGTGAATTTTATTCGCTTCTATCATATATTGTGAGCTAATTTTTGGTTTGTTCATGAGTTTTTTATAGTTGATTTATTGTGTTTGTTTGTAGGTATGCGAATATAAGAAAGGTGAGGAAAATAAAGAAAACTCAATGTGGAAAAGGAAGCAATGCATTGGAGTTTGGAGGGAAGAACAAGTGTTGAAAAAGGGAATCAAGTTCTAGAGTTTCTCAAAAGCATGCAATCATGGACAGTAGCTGGGCGCCACAATGCCAATCATGTTAGTTGAAGAAGCAAAACGGGCATCAATTGGGCACCGCAGCACCCACAACTCAATCTTGCAATAGGATGGTGAATAGAATTTGGGCCCCGCGGTGCCCGGAAGGATGACAAATAAGTTATTTTTAGAATTTTAATGTTATATGTGTAAGTTGTATTTAATTTACATAAGATTTGTTTAACCCTAATTGGGGGGTATAAAAAAAAGATTAACACGCCCATTAAGAGACTTTTTGGTGAGGAGACGATGATGGAGAGAGGGAAAAGGCAAAGAGTGCTACCTAAAGACATTGATCTTTTATTCCTTTTAGTTCTTTTTTCAGTTCTTTTCTTTTGGGAATCATGATTTAGATAATGTTTAGGGTATCTTGTAATCATTTTATGAGCTAAACAATCTGTTATAAGGGGAAGATGTAGCCAGATTATGAATATTTAGTTTTATTTTTTTTAATTCAATTCCATATTTATTCTTTCTTTGTGTTGAGTCTTTAATCCAAGTTTAATGCTTGAGAAAGAGTATGGGTCCTTTCTTTATGATTTGTGATTCGATTTGAGGCTAAGAAACGATAATTGAATTGGACCATGATTAAACACCATAAGATTGTCATGATGATAAAGATATCCATAAGGCTTATGTAACATTATGAATTTCTTAATCTTAATGCATCTTGCTTAGTTCAAAATTTTTACAAAGATGTAAAAAATTTACTAACTGGAATAGATTGTTATGACTTGAGAAAGAATAACAATTAAATAGGATGAATCCAGTGAAATTGAAAACCCCTAAATGTCTTAACCACTGATTTCCTATTTGTTCAGATTCTGCATACTTGTTAAATTCAATCTGTTTAGATTTCTTTTCTTTTCTAGCCCTTTACCATATTTTTATTCTTCAAACAAATTTCAAAGTTAAAGCAGTTGGTAATCCTAAGTCCTCGTAGGAATGATCTCTTATTCATACTTTATTACTTATTAACAACATGTCCACTTATGTTGCAAAATCTGCAACAGTCGTTCTTGTTATCATAAATGCATAGTTTCTATGACAAACAAAACTTGATTAAAGATTATGTACTAATGGTTATTGTCAAGCATTTAATATGCAAAATCAAGTTGCAAGCCTCATGAACAAAAGAACATAAGGAAGAATTAGAAGATATTCCAAGGCATCAATTATCCGACTGAAAAAGACAAATAGCTCAGGCAAGTGCAAAAGCCAAAGATGAAATACCACTATGGTCAAAGCTTAAATGAAAAGGAATCAACTGAGACAATGTTCATCTATCGAAGTGAAGTTTATTAATGAGCTTATGATAGACTTCATCTGTCATAAATAATGTACAAATGAATAGATTAACAAGCCAATGATCGTTTGTCAAAATAGACAAATGTGGAGCAACAGGATTTGTTTTTGCTTTTACAATTCATTTATTATTTGCAATGGACAAATCAACAGACAAACTACTAGAAAGATAATTCGTCCACGAATCTACGATTCGTCTTCTACTTGCAACAAACGAACTGCTGGAAAGACAACTCATCTGCACTAACTAAATTCGTCTACTTATTGCTATAGACAAACTAGAAGATGAAGAGACTCTATCTAATGGATAGCTGGATAGATACTTTACCTTATATAAGTAACGACGAGTAACCAACAAACTGAATCGTTAGACTTCATCCAACATTAATGAGTCTTTCCAAATTGATGAAAGCATCAACCATTGGAGAATCTCTTTGATCATTGCTTATTAAGAATCAAGAAATCATCTTCTCTAAAATCGATGCCACAGGCATTCCAGTAGACAAGAATTAATCAAAAGTTAGAGAATTTAAATTTATTAATTAGAATGATCTTTTATGATTAATGGAGTTCACCTACTACCAACAACTAGAATTTAAAGCAGTTATAAATGCAACATCAATGGATCAAGAAGAAGAACAACAATTAAGAAAATATTCAATCCCTTCTTGAGAGCAATTATTGAAGTGAGCCAAAACCTTCTACATCTTTCAAGAGTCTTAAGGCTTTCATTCAAACCTTTCTTAACTTTCTTTGAAGAATTCCAACTACCTTTTGTGAAGATCATTTACTTTTGCATTTAATTTTCAGAATTCTTTCCCTATACTTATTGTGAAGTATCTGTATAAGTGCTTTAACTTTTGATATTCATTCATTGTAATTTCCTTGAGTTAGTAGTTGAGGCTAGACTCAAAAAGTGTCGTGATTGTCTGAGTGTAGATGAGAGCTATTTATTTATACCCTCTAGAGCTGGACTCTAGAAGAGTGCTAGGAGCACTATATTTATACCCCCCGGAGTTGGAATCCAGAAGAGTGTTGGGAGCACTATGTTTACACCCCTTGGAGCTAAAATCCAAAAGAGTGCTGGGAGCATTATAGTTACGCCCCCTAGAGTTGGAATTTAAAAGAGTACAGGGTGCATGATTGTATTTTTGCTATTGGAGATAGTAGAACTCAAGACACTAAGAGAAGAGCATTATTAGAAGAGTGGAATAGAGTGTTAACTCGAGCCACTATAAAAATTCCTATGTCTTACTTATTTGTGCATTGATTGAGTAATTGGATTAATTTTTAGAGGCACATTTAATCCTAAAGGGGTTTAGAAAAATTTTAAGTACCTAATTCACCCCTACCCTCTTAGTTATTTGCCTAAGCTTCGGGACCAATATTTTTGCATGTTCAATGATGAGTCTATTTCTAATATGTTCTTTAGATTTTTAAGACTCACTAACAACCTAAAAACTTTAGGCCATGAGATTCCTTGTTCACAGCAGCTTAAAAAGATTTTAAGGTCTTTTCTAGAGGATTTGATGGCTAAAGTTACAGCTATCGAGGAAGCCAAAGATTTGAACAAGATCTCAATTACAAAATTAATAAGGTCATTAATGACCCACGAAGTGTTGAAGAATAAGAAGGAAGGAAAGAAGATGAAGTTAGTTTATGGCTATAGAAGGGGAAAAGGAGAACAGAACTTTTAAAATTTTTGAATGAAGATGTGGACCAGTCTTACCACAATGAGCTATAATGAAACAAACTTTCATAGGCTTATTTAATAAGATAGGTAGGGGGAGTTTACTTAGTTCATTGGCATATTTTTATTACTGTAAGTCATCAAGTTTTGTTATCATAAAAAGGGAGAGAGTTAAGTTTTGATGATAATAAAACTTGTTAAAATGACTTGAATCAGAAGCTAATGAAGTTTGCTAAGATTTTGAATTTCAAAGGAAGCTTCAAAAATTTAAAATTCAGCTTTAGAAGATCTGAAATTGTTGTTGTTCAAAATACAGTAGGGAGCTACAGTATAATTGCAACAATGATTGGTATAATAACCTTCAGAGGGATAGCCCGACCTTCAGAGGGTCTAAACCGCTATCTTCCCAAGTGCTATAGTAATCTACTATAATAAATTGTTGTAGTAATCTTCAAAGGGACGACCCAACCTTCAGAGGGTCTGAAGCGTTGTCTTCTCGAGTGCTGTAGCAATCTGCTATAGTAACTTTGAGAGAGAAGCTCAGAACTTATTGTCTTCTTGTATGCTATAGTAACTTTAAGATAAAGCTTAAAAAGAACGCCCCGACATTCAGAAGTTTTGAAAGACTCCCTGTTTTAACATTTGAAAATCAACGTGGCAATATAATAGATAGTTTTCAATTGTTATCTTCTAAATACTCAAAAGCCACTTCAAAATTTATAAATAGAAGATCCATTGAAGAAAAAAAGTGGATGCTTGAGGGTTTCATAAGTTAAACATGAATCAAAGACAATTAACCCATTCAAGTTTCCCTAGTTCATACACTCCAAAAAGTTACCAAGATCAAAGAGCTTCAAGGCTACATCATTTCCATCTCAAAGGAGTTCGAATCACTGTAATATTTTTATTATTTTATTCATTTTAGTTGAGCTTTAATTGTGTGTACATCCTAGCCTAGTTAGAGGCATTTCCTTATACAATTTGTATTGATAAGGTTGAGTTGCTAGTGAGCTCAGAAAACCAAATTGTATGAGTTTGTTGGTGAGCATTTGAGAAACCAACATTGTAGAGTTCCTAGTAAGCTCAATGAAACTAGATTGTATGAGTTCTTGGTGATCTTAGAAAACCAAGGGAGGTGTGATTTCACACGACTATAGTGGAACTAAGGTTTGGGAAACCTTGGAGAGTGGAGTAGGTACCAAGGGGACCTGAATCACTATAATTTCTTGTGTTCTTATTTTCTCTATGCTTATGTACATCCATCACATTCTATTTTCTGCACTTGCACATCCCATTTATTTTTTCAATTTTGTTTGGTCACTTATTTTATCATACACTATGCATTTTTGGCACAACAAATTGTAGATGCAATTCTTTGCTTTGGCATCTCTCTCTATTACCACTATATTTTCTTCAATATATTTTTTCCTAGTATTGAGAACAATCTTTCCATTTTTAATGATAAGTGAAAACTAGTATTCTGTGGCTATCATAAAGTTCTACATTCTCATTTTTCAGTACCTATAATTGGATCCATCAAAAAATGGGGTCTAGAGTGGATTGTCCCTTAGCGGATGTGTTGTGGAAATAACTAGCCATTGGGATCACTTCACAAGTTATATAAATGGAATTATAAGGTATAACAAGTGAAGG
>JAYJMB010088318.1:0-15925 GCA_036873735.1 Pouteria campechiana | reverse complement strand
CAACAAGCCTGTCAACGAGGTCTACAAATTTCAGGCCAACCAGATCACCCAACAGCCCTAGTTCTAGCAGGATGGCCAAGCACAGGCACGTGCAAGGTCTCGGTGACAGACACATGCCCACCCCTTTTCAATGGTGAAGGGCAGCATTTTCTAGTTGTAGAAGGGGCATTTTTTCTTTCAGTTCTCTTATGGCGCTGTCTCGCCATGTCAATGATGTCATGCTGTCTGAATTTTCAGCCATGTTAGTTGCATTTTTATCCACAAACCGTCCTCGTACATCGCGCTAATCTTTTATATTTCACTGATGTTTCCATTTTCTTGATATAATACCATTCGAATTTTCAGACGTATCTTTGCTTGATGCTGCCAGAGATTTTAGATTGCAGAAATGCATTTCTGCGGCAATATTCATAATGTTGTCCAAGATTATAACTAAAAATACTTTTTATTTTTTTCGCCATGCTTCATGTGCGTCATACTGTTTCGGTTAAAAAATGCTTTTCCATGTATCATTGTTCGTGTGCATCAGATCATTGTCCACATGGTTAGATTGCATGATGCATTTTTGACATACTGAATTTCATGGACAACCCCAATTGCAAAATATGTTTTTCTTGTTTGCATAAATCCCATAGCAGCCCATCGACCCACCTATAAAATGCATCTCTGTTATCCATATGGATCACAAAGATGATTCTAGTTGCAAGATGCATTTTTATGAACAATCATTTATACGAATTCCCTGCTAACCATAATTTCAATTATATATATATAAAGCATTTTTATTACCCACAAGAATCACATTCGTGTTAACCATTTCAGTTTCATACATATACCATGCTGTTTTAATTATGTTGACTTCCACGGCCCGTCGTAGCATTTTTTTTAAGGGGTGCTATAGCGCATCTGACATCATAAATTTATTTTAAGTATCAGTGGCACCAATTATGGTTGTAAATAGGACGGGTTCAATCAGAACCCGACTAACCCAACCCAAAAATGAGTTGGTTTGGGTTAAGAAATATAGAACCCAAGTTATATAAGTAGGTTTGAACTTTTTTCTAAAATAGGGTTGATGTGGGTTAGGGATTTGGCAACTTGAATTTAATTTGACCTAATTCGATATTCACACACACGTAAATATATATATATATATATATGATTTTTTTTATATTTCTCTATATTATAGCTTTTAACTCTTCATTCCTTCCTCATGCTATGTCCATGCTATACACATATAAATTATTTTATATTATGTAACTAAAATTTGAAATAAAATTTGAAAATCAACTATTATCAGAAAAATATAAATAATAGTTTATTTTTTAAAAAAAAATCTTTAATGTATTTGATGCTAGTTTATTTTTATAACTGAGATTGGTTTAATGATTGAGATAAAGAGTCTTAGCAAAATATAAATTTTATTATTTCTTTTTAAATTATAAATTTCGTAATTTAATTGTGATTTTTTTTTTGTGTGACACAGGTAATATAAGGTATTACGCGACCCACCCACCCCGAGCACGCTAAGGTATTAATTTTTGTTCAATTTTCAATAATTAATATAATATGTATTCCTCATATGGGTGACTAAACTTATGGATTCTATTTTTTGTGACGGCGGCTACGTCGCATTTTGGCCTCCGCTGGACATGCATGTATTGGTGGGCAAATGGTCAAATTTCGGTTACTTAAAATGCATAATGAAGCAAAGGAAATAAAAGAAAAGAAAAGAATTTTTGAAAAAAATTAATTATTTCAATATTTTATTTTATTCAATTATTATTTTTTTATCAAAAAATTATATATTTTTATTATTTCAATTATTCCTTTTTTCTTTTCACCCGAGCAAATATGCCCTAATTTTATTGGATTATTTTGAGCATATTCCCCATGTATGAACAAAAATATCTATTAACTAGACATTAATCTCAGAATGTAGGCAACTTTCAAGAAACGTACATTGATAAAGAAAAGGTTTTCATGGCACACGAGAAAATCAAATCGCGACAACACTGGCGATGAAGACCACGGGGCGCTTTCCAGTTTCCAAGGAGTTCGTTGCGCCACGTTTCTCAGCGAGACCCATGCAAATACGGGAAGATTGACGGACTGCCGAGGCCCACGCTACATATTAATAAAAATCTAAAAATAATAATAAAGAAAAAGATCATTAAAATGGGTGCCTTTACCTATTTAATAATATTATTCCTTCGTTATTTTTTCAAAAAGAAAAAAGAAAAAAGAAAATTGGGCTTTCCGCTGACCAAACAGCCCCCAGAGTTTTGCAGGGGGCATCCGGTCATGGCGACGGAGGAATATAGAATCAGGACAGCCTTTTATGATTACACGGAACAAGTGTCCACAGAGGGATGACGTGGCATATGATCGCGGCCAAATGCGCATATTCCGTGGGCTAATGAGAACCATGAATTTCGCCGGGATTTTGGGAAAAGGCGATGGTTTTGATGGGTTGGTTGCGTGTAGCTGTTCACTATTCCTGCACGTATAGTCATCCCGGTCCAAGAAGATACCATGCGACTGAAACTAATTAATTAAAAAGCCTAAATTTTTTTGTAATCGAATGGATATACAGTACAAATCTCTACGCATGTGTGGTCAGTTGGGTGGAGAGGTGTGTGTTTATATATGGGTGTATAATGCAACAAAGATTGCAACGAAGGACGGCAGATTTTTCATGGCGAGTGTAGTATGCATGCTCATGTTCCTGGGGAGTTGCTTGTGGCTGCTGGACACGCATGTCGGCAGTGTGATCAGCCCACCACGCATCTCCAAATTCCCTGGATAATCTCCGTTCCGACCGTAGCGCGAGTGGCACCGGTGAAGCACCTTCCAACACCCACTCATCTAAAACGGTGCCAACACGTCTCGTTGGTATAGCTTAGGTTTTATTTTTTTATTTTTTGCGTCTCAAATTCTATATTGAGAATTTCATTGGTACACTTTTTTTTTTTTGGTTTGCAAATTTGATATTGAGACAAAAAAAAAGAAAAAAAGAAAAATGACCTAATTCTCTGGTAGAAACGTGTCTACAAGTCTAACGTCCAACATGTGCTCGCTGACAGCGTATTGTCTCAAGTGCGTGATACTTCTGAGTCTTGAGCTCACGTGCAACACGTGCTCGCTGATGAATGGTTAATTAGAAGCAACAGTTGCTACAAGTATATAAAGTGAATGAGGATGTAAAAACTTGCAGAAGTGGGTTTGTAAAAATAATATGATGCAATAGGAAGTAATGTTTAGAATAAAGATAAAATGAGAAGTTTTTACGTGAAATGCTAAAAAATAATAATTAACATATCAATAATAAGGATTGAAAGTAGGGTTAGTAGATAGTTAAGTTATCAAATAAAATTAAAAAGTATCTAAAAAAGTGATGAAAATATATAATGTAAAAAAAAGTTATTGTGCAAAGTGTATATGAAATTAAACATTAGAAAATAGAAATTTTAATGAAATCATTTTAATCAAATCCATCCTTTTGTCGGGAGGGGAAAAAATCAACCATTTTTTATCGCATTGCTGAGAACAAACCTTTCATTTGTTTTTGTTTTTTTTTTTTTTTTTTTTACTTCTTTCTTCTTCTTTTTTTCATTTTCCACCCATCTAACCTATGAGGCATAGATCAAGAAGAAAAGATGGCCAACTCCGATTGAAAACGCAGTTTTCTTCTCTCACTCATGGAGATACGATGGCAGGGGTAAGACAAAAGTTATTTACATTTTATCCCCTCAAATTTTTTATTTTTCAATATTTTAATCTTAACTTTTTAAATTGTAAAAAAATCCTTAATTATAATAATATATTGAAAAAAATCCTCTTCTCATTTCTAGTAAAAGAAAATGATCATTTTATCTTTTATGTATAATAAACTTATAGAGTAAAAATACCAAAGTAAGATTCATCAAGCTAATACGATCCTGTAACTATTAAGATCAAGTTAAGCATGATTCATAAATACTCTTTAATAGCCTTAATTATATTAAGGTGTGCCATAAAGTTTGGCCAAATTTTAACCATTTAAGGATACTCATTTAAGTTAAATTTTTTATTTTTAAAGTTAATCTCCATAATTTAACTCATTATTCATCAAGATTAAATAGATAGTAATTTAAAAGTAGCTTTACATAGCCTTAATTAGATTCAGATTGGATACAAAATTCAATTAAAATTGACCATTCAAGGATTTTTTTGTATTTTTTAAAATTATTTGGTCAAAAACCGACTTTATTGTGAATATGCAAAATCAATATTTCTGAGAAAAGAGCAAATTTGAAAACGTTGATGGGGCCAAATGCAAATAACACTAAAACAAAGAGGTTGGCCTAGCCGCCTCGGGTGCGTGTAGGCTTTGCAAAGTCCAAAAGATAGCCCCAAGCAAAAGCCCCCAACGCTGGAGACTGTTTCTCAAAGGCTTCAACGCCACTCAACCTGCCTGCCGGGGAAATGGAAGAAGCTCTGCCACGCGTTCTCTTCTCCAAATTGTCTGCCATCTTCTGCTCGATCATCCTCCTTTCTCCTCTGATTTTCTCACATGGGTCTGCGCTGAAATCTCCCTTCGATCCAAGAGACTTGCTTCCGTTGCTCCCCAGGCAAGTTTCCTGGCCGCTGATCAACTCCCTCAACAGCGCTGTTGATCTCCTTCCTACCTTTGTTGGAGCCGCTTCCGTTATGTCCAATACCACATTGGAGTGGAAGGGTGCGTGCTTCTACAAGAACACTGCATGGATGGAATTCAACAACAAGAGCAGGACGCAGTTCGGCGGTGGCACTCTGCATATCAAGGTTGGAATAGATTAGAATCCAAATTTTCTTCTTGTTCATTTTTTAGTAATTTGTTCATTTTTTCCCGTTTGGGAAATGAGTTTGTCGTTGGATTTCTTGTCTTTTCGTGGCGGCTTCGATTTTGGGTTTTCAAGTTACACCTTTGGGATATTTTCTCTCATTCGAACTTAACAGAACTAATTAATCATCCTGCTTAAATGTCAAGAGCATACAAGGGGAATTGATTGCATATACTTTTTTTTATTGGTTATTGGGAAGTTTGACTTTGGGGGCTTTGTACGTTCAGCAGGTCTCAAACAATCTGTGTGTCGATTTTTGTTTGTTCATTTAAACTTTTACAGATTCTTGTGGGCTGCCTTGGACTACAACGTCGAATTGGATTGCAATTGTCTTGTTTGAGAGGCAGGAAACATCCAAATGATTAACTTTTTGTTTGAACATTGGGACTCGTTCATGTTGGCTTCAGTGTTTGTTGAGTTCTTGAATTATCGCATTGCCTGTATCTGTTATGTCATTGCTTTCTTGATTAACATTTCAGAAATCCTCTCCAATTGTCATCATAAGCCATTTTAAGCTTTTCCATGTTCCTTTTTCCAGGTTAGCAACGCACACAGTTGGACATGCATGGACTTGTATGTCTTTGCCACTCCATACCGTGTGACATGGGACTACTACTTCTTCGCTCGTGAGCATACCTTGGAGTTCGACACGTGGGAATCAGAAGCCGAGCTTCAATATGTGAGTTGATGCTTATTGTAGTTGAGGATATGGCATCGATTGTTTTTCCACCATGATATATTTATTTCTGTGTTGAAGACTTCTTTGCTTTCTATTGCATCAGGTGATGCATAATGGAGTTTCTATCTTCCTTATGCATTCTGGAATGATGGGAACCTTAAAAGCACTGTGGGATGTATTTCCATTATTTTCAAATACAGGTTGGGGCGAGAGTTCAAACTTGGCATTCCTTAAGAAGCATATGGGAGCAAAATTTGATGTCCGTCCTCAGCCATGGGTATCAAACATAAGTGTTGATGATATTCACTCAGGAGACTTCTTGGTGTTGTCAAAAATTCGTGGGCGCTGGGGCGGTTTTGAGACGTTAGAGAAATGGGTTACTGGAGCGTATGCCGGCCATACTGCAGTTTGCTTGAAGGATTCTGAAGGAAATCTCTGGGTTGGAGAATCTGGGCATGAAAATGATAAGGCAAGGCTACTCTTGGTTCCTTTGCTTTCCTCAGCATTAGCGTTTGAGCCCACAAAAAAACCTCCAAATGCACGACATCCACGCAATGGTGGGCCCAATGATTTCAGCAGCCAGCCTATAGTTGGGGCTACTCTGCTTGCCAACTCTCTCATAACCTCATTTAAACTCTGGAAGCTGACTACTCTGCCCCATCATACTGCACATGTGCAATGGAGTGATTGGCATGACATACAAGATTGCTGTGGCTTATGAGATATGAGAGTCAGTCTCTCGTGTTTATTGAAAAGTGCTAGGTGGAGATTGCGTCCCTTTTAAATAGGTGCATGTGATGGGCCCCTAGGGTGGCAAGAATCTACTGTTGTTCTACTTGTGTGACCATGGGTAATTTGTTGGTATAATGATTTTGATTTCAGTCCTCTCTTTTCTAGGGGGAAGACATTATTGCAATGGTGCCATGGGATGAGTGGTGGAAATTTGAACTGACTGAAGATGACGCTAATCCTCAAATTGCACTTCTTCCATTGCATCCTGACCTTCGGGCCAAGTTTAATACAACTGCAGCTTGGGAGTACGCAAAAAGCATGGATGGGAAGCCCTATGGTTATCACAACATGATATTTAGCTGGATAGATACTGTCGACGGGAACTACCCGCCACCTTTGGATGCGCACTTGGTATATTTTTCTTTCTTTTTTTCTTTCTTTCTTTTGTGCAGTTCTCCTCTCTTCAAGTTATGTGGGATGTTTGATTTAAATTCTCTATCAGTGGGATGTTTGATTTAAATTCTCTATCTTAAGTGTAGCCACTCATCCAGGACCCCAACATTTTTCATATTTCATACTGCCAAAGGTCGGATGCTTGTTGATTCACCTTGTGCACATTGTCATTGAATGCTGAAAAGGTTGGAATGGTTGTTGCATTTTGGCTTGATTATCTCGTGAACTGCCTAACATTTCAATGGACAACCATCGATCCTTATCAAGCCCATCCAACTGTATTTGTATGCATAGCTGGTCCTTAATGCCCCTGCAAGTATCATAATTTGGCCATGCTTTTCCTTATGCACACTTCCATCTAGCTTCTGAGTGTAGCAGTGTTCAAGTTAGGGGCAGTCCGACTGCAAATGGTAATCTCCATAAAGCACACATCAAGCCACAGTTATTGTTTCTTGAGTAGAACCTTCTCTTTCTTGATGCCAGAACCAGATATTTTTCATCAACCAAAGTTGAGTATTGTAGTTTGTAAGAAGCGTGAAGGCTTTTGTCCACCTTGATTAATGCTTTCACAAGTCACAGAAAACTAGACAATATGAAATTTTGATATAGATGACAATTGGGGGAACTGATAGCTTCCATTGGGGATGTCAAGTTCAACGTGAAATTTCTTCCATCCATGGCTTTAATGATTAATACTGTTAATTTCCAAAAAGTCTCCAAAGCTAATGGAGCTCATTGTCTTTGATCTCTTATATCTCAAGAATGGTCTCATATCCTTTATAACCTCTTCAAGTTGGAGCATACATCATATGTGCCCAGTTGAAATAGATATTATAGCATACCATTACATAACCAAATGTTCACAGTAGCCCACATGATTGGCATTTGTAGTGGCATTCACTATGGCTAAGCGACCCTTTCTATGCTGGTAGCTCGTGCCTTAACATTTCATATTGAGGCTTTCATGTTGATCTATGCTGCCCTTTCCATAGGTGGCCACTTTTGATATTTGACTTTGTGAACTTCTCTTCCTCTTACCGAATGTTAAAGATACTAATTCATGACTTAAAAAAACTCCATTGCTAATAGAAAATATCAAGTTTAATTCCCTAAATCTTGAGACTAACAACTCCTTTGACAAATATCTCTATTTCCATCTTCTCGAAATAACTATTGCTATTCATGGTTTACAGGTTGCTTCTGTTATGACAGTGTGGAATAATATCCAACCAGCATATGCTGCTAACATGTGGAATGAAGCATTGAACAAGAGACTTGGAACTGAGGTATTAATTATGAGCTGGTTTTCACACTTTCAAACCATTGATTGTCTCATTTTTATGGAAGGGATTGTTGGGAGCTTTTTAGTACTGATACTGACAGATGCGATGCTGCGTGCATCTGGTGATGTGGTTTTAGGATTCTTTTTGATGTGTGGGAAAACCCAATCCTGAGAAAAGCACAACAGTTTTCATGATTGCATCATCTGTATTGTGAGTAAGGCATAGCCTTGGATGCCCTAAATCCATGACTGACAAACTTCTGCAAATGGTATTTGGCATTCTTCATTTGTGGGGAGTGGTGTCATTTTAGCTATTATGGATGGATAAATTTGAGAATTTTACTTCCTTAAACTTTTCAATCTCTCAAGTATGGCAGCATATCTATCAAAGTTATTAGAAAACAGTCATTGCGGAATATGATGGTTATTTTTGTTCTTGGAAAAAGGAATACTACTACTATGACATTGCTACTTGAAGTGAAATGAGACAATCGTAATCTTAATCATCTACCAAACATGCTGAAAGTTGTCCATTTAAAAGAGAGAAATTTGATCCAAAATTATTGATTAGTAACCTTGATATTCAACCGAAAACTGGAAAAAGAAAGAAAGAAAGAGAAAATGATGGAACTTTCTGCTTCATGCAGGGCCTAGATCTGCCTCAAATTCTTGTCGAAACAGAACGCCGTGGTGTATCTTTTGACCGATTGTTGACTATTCCAGAACAGGATGATTGGCTTTATAGTGATGGATATTCAACCTCATGTGTGGCCTTTGTTCTTGAAATGTACAAGAAAGCAGGGCTATTTGGACCAATTGCTAGCTCAATTCAAGTCACAGAATTCACAGTAAGTTTACTGGTTGACATTTATAAATACACAGAAATGGGCCAAAAAGTCCCTATAATTTTGTTTCCCTTCTTTCCTTGCTATACTGGTATTCATTTTTTTGTTCTCATCTTGCGTGATGCACAATGTTGAGTGCAGTGAACTTACATGATGCAGAACATATGTGGCTCTGGTTAGTTCATTTTTATACTTCCTGTGGGATAGCTTCTAAGGCTGCATCCAGGATTAGGATTTCAAATTGTTTTCCCAGTAAACACGGTTCATTTTGCATGCTTATCTCATGCATGCGCTTGTTGCAAGGAGTTTTAGTTAATCATACTTATCCTCCATATTTCTGCGCCCTTGTGGCTGCCTAATGATCCAATGCCATTAGTTAACATGGTGGACCACCCTAATGGCTAACTACATCTTATGTGCTTGTGCCCCGGTTTCATTTTTGTTCAGGAGTGAGACATTAAATTGTACCATTACCGAAGCAGCCTTAGATTTGAGTAATTGAATAGACAAACGTCATCCCCTTGTTCTGGGAAAAAGTTTAATAGTCATGTGTGTTAAGACCGTCAGCCTTTTATTTGATTGATCATCAAAATCTTTACTTCTTGTGCGCATTGACTGCATTTTGAGTCATTCAAAGATTTGCTTTCTTTTTTTTTTTTGTTTTGAAGCAGCAGCTTTGTATCAGCTAGTTTCTTTTAATGTTTGTCGCAGATAAAGGATGCTTATGCCCTCAAGTTTTTTGAAGATCATACGTGCCGCCTACCAACATGGTGCAACAAAGGCGATGATGTGAAGCTCCCTTTCTGTCAAATTCGGGGAAAATATCGGATGGAATTGCCAGGATTTAACACCATAACACCATACCCTCACATGAATGAGAGGTGTCCATCTCTCCCCCCACAATACTCAAGATCAAACAATTGTTAACATGACCTTCTTTTCTCCTCGAAAATCTATAAGGTGAATGATGCTTGTATGCAGTGTTGTTACAATTTTAGTTTTGTTACTGTGTATATGTTGTCTGATGTACAGGTTTAATCACCCACATGTGAAGTATAGATCCAGGAACTATAGTGCTGAAGAACAGTGGAATTGCTTTGTCGTGGACTAAAATTTGGCATAAGCTTTAGAATCTTTCCAATGATTTCATGAAGCGTTTAGATGTAATCACTAGAATAGCCAGTAGCCGGAGGCCTCTGTCCCATTTGGTACGATTCATTTTGCATGTATTGGTAGGAATTGACTTCAAGGAGTAATAGCTGTGGCACTTTACGCTTCAGAAGGTCGATTTTAGCAGCATGGGTCTAGGGTAAGTTCGATTGGGTTGAATCCATGGCAACTCGATTTTAATTTCAATCCGATTTTCTAGCTGCAATATGTATGTCTTAGTTATAAATTTTATATCTTAGTTAATTGCCTAGATGATATTTGAATTAGAATTTCCATAAATTGACTATTTTAAGTTTATTTTCATTACTTAATTTTTAAGTTACATTTTATTTTGTTACTGTGAGATTAGATAAATGCAATTATCTATACTGTTGTATAAGTATTTATAACCATCCTTAATATGATTTTGTAATAAAATATTTAATGTTTTTTATTCTATTTAATTAAAGTTTAATTTAAAGGTAATATAAATTATTCTCTTGAAACTAATCTGGAAAATTATCAACTCAAAGTTAACCTAATGTCGATCGTATATTTTTAGTGCTGGGTTAAAGTTTTACAAATAAAGTGACTGAATTGAGATTTTTGTAAATAAGGTTTAAGGTTTGATTGACCCAACTCAAGATAACCTGAGTATTGAAATGAAATGCTTGCGAAAAAAGTTAGGGCTGGATTGATCCCAACTCAACCTAACCCGACCAGATTCGTATCCCTATTTGTAATTAGCTTCATTCCGACGTCCACTAGTTCCGAGGTTATCTTGGCCAAGCATAGATTACAATTGACAGTAGGCCATATGAAATGGCTTGTTCAATCCTAGTTGTCTGAACTGACCCAGACAGAAATGCAAGTAATCAAACAAACCCAAGTTGAGAACACATAAAATCAAACGGGATTGAGGCCAACTGAGTCTAAATTGACGAGTCATCGCCAAGCTTATTTGAGTCTCAAAAACCAGGGTGAATTGTGGGACCTGAAACAGATTTGAGATTCCTTCTATCCCCATGTAAAACTCATGTCATTCACATGAAAATCCGTACTCCCAAAGTTCCAGAACGCATCTTGAATGAATAAAGAGCACAATATATACAACTAACCCACCGCATTATTTCTGTTCTGATTATTCATTGCAAGACACGGGTCTTTTCACATCGAACGGGCCCTGTAGAAAACTAACATCCGTCATAGCTTTTGTGGCATATTGAGGTAATCCAATTTATCTTGATTTTTGATCAATTTCTAATTCCATTTCCTTTTGTTGGGCTGCTTTGGCATGGGCTTATACAATGAATTTATTGCTTTACTGGCATGTAACAAATGGACATGGGAGGCTGGAAAAAGCATTGATCTTAGGATTTCATTCCTCTATCAATGTTCTTGTTGAATTGGCAAACTATTTTTTTTTTTTTAAAGGGTGAGGAAAGGAATGGTTTGTTTTAAAACCAATAGAAACCATTCCTCAAAATCTCCCTTGGACTTTTTCCGGACAAGGATCCACCACTCACAGGCATGGTTGGTTTTAAAACCAATAGAAATTGAGTGGCTCTTGCCAGTTCAACCAAATCAAGCAAGGAATTTGGAGTTATGGGTGAGTGTTGATTCAAGAACACTATCAAGAACTTTGTTTTTAGCATCACAATCTCAGCTTATGATAAATAAAACAACCGAAATAATCTGTATAGATCTACCTATCAACCGTTGCAGCAATGAATGTTATTGTTGTCACAAAACTTGGAAGATTGCTAGTGGAGGTCTACCCATCGAATACAGTTTTCCAGTTGAAAGAACAGCTAGAGCTCATCTTGGGCGTGCCTGCGACAAGCCAAACGCTCTTGATCCATGGCGTTGAGTTGATAGATGGGTTTGACTTGGAATTTTATGATGTCCAAGAAGGGATACAAATCAATCTCAGCGTCGCTTCTGGGACTGACAAATTCCAAATCTGCATCAAGATATCTACCAGGCGGATTTGTTTAGAGGTTTCAGCTTTGGACACTGTGGCCTGCTTGAAGGAGAAAATTCACACAGCAGATGGGACTCCAGTGGAACGACTGACACTCTTCCATATGAGTACGAAATTGGAAGACAATCACTGTCTTGGCGATTATGGGATCTCAGAGCTCTCTGAAATCATCAGTGTTGTGAAACCAATGCCACGATCCAAAGCCGTCGTCCCAAGTAAACGGCTGCAATTCTTAGTGCAGACTCCCAGTGCATTCAACTCCATGAACATTCCACTTGAGATGAATGATTGTAGCAGCATTAGGGACGTGAGGCTGCTATTGTTGGGCAGGAGCCTACTTCCACCAGATGATTACTTCTTTATTCACAAGCAACGGATCATGAAAGATGATCAGAATCTCCGTTGGCATGGTGTGAGGAATGGGGATACGCTTCATGTGTTTAATGGGACAGTGAGTGGTGGCCATGATTAAGAGATGGCAGATTCTACGGAAACCATTCATGCGACTTATAACAACGATATTTTCCTTCGGAAATTTCTAATCTGAACCTCACCTTGGTATCTAAGATATTGAAATTCCTGCAATAAGTATTGATAGCAATAGTTGAAAGACTCATGATCTTCTTAAGTAAGAGATTAGAATCAATATTACCTTAACAAACTTGCATGGACATTGAAAATATATATTGCATTGTCTGTGTGAGCATGAGCACAACTCTTTGCATTATAAAAGATGTGGGTAACTTTATAATCATTTCAATCTTAATAATAAAATATTCCGTGATGTGTTAAGAAATCTCTAATATGAATCTTTCATCCTCTTCTAATTTTGCTCTCCGCCCATCATACAAGCGAATGAGTTTGCTTGTAATTTTAGTTTAGAAAGAAAAATGGATACATCATGCTAACATTCATGGTGAAGGAAACTAATTTTCCACAGCATACATTAGCTAGAAATAATGAAAAAGCCTTAAATAGACAGAATTTGAAGACATTTATAAGGAGAAATGCCTGAATGGTTAAATGTATGCCGTTTACAGAAGACGTAGTTTCAATATATGACACGGAAGTATAAATTCGAAGTTATATAAATGTCAGTATGCTTTGAAATATAAAGCTTTAAAATTAATTGAACTAAAACCATCATTGAGATATAAATGAAGAGTCAATTGAAATTGTGTTTCAAAAACTATCATAAAATGATCTACTACATCAATATCAACTTACTGGAATGAGAGGAGCACACCTACCAAACACCCCGTAAAATTTTCTTGAGAATTTTATCCTATTTTCCCAAGCTAGAGTCATTGAGTCTTACTAGTTGATGGCCATTATACACTACCTCTGTGAATGCTGTTGCCAAGGCATCGGTCTCTGATCTCATGTATTTTCACGGCAGCATCCTGCATTAACAATCTCTCTCTTGGAGATTCTGCTGAACACATGAGAGCTAATCCAATCACTGAAGCCAGGCATTCCTTTTCCTCTGTTTTCAACATTCTCAGTCCTCTGCTGCCAATGGGATGTTCTTCTTCATCTTGATACTGCTCTACTAAGAGCAATTGATCATCTACAACCTCCAACAACCGCTCTGGTAATGCCATTTTGACGTATGTATGAAGACTCAGGCCATTCTGAAACATTTCATCAATGGGTCTCTTCCCTGTAAACATTTCTAAGAGAAGGATCCCGTAACTGTACACATCTCCTTGTGTAGATACTTTGTCACCAATGCCATATTCTGCAATCCACACATTTGGTTCTTGTTAGGACGGAATGTTGTTAGTTACCCATGCCAAAAATTGCGGAACGAAAAATATACAATTTAGCTATCCACTGGTATAATACATCCATAAGGCATGAGTGCGTGAGAATATAAAATGGCGAATATATATATATATATATATATATATATTGTTAAGGGTTCCATGTTTAAATTCTAAAAGGCCAACTTTATATTCTATTGAGGATCTTAAAAAATTATCATGCTTTCATAGAGAATGTCCTTGATAACTCTTACTGTGAGAAGGTTTTAATGCAGTAGCACGACAGCACATACTTTAAGTAGTTATTTCCTAAATAAAGTACTTTTTGAAATTTTAAATTAAGTCATAAAGATTACTGTAATAACAAATGTTAGGGATTGGTGTTCTCACTAATATAGAAATATGCAAAAGCGTATATTATCTACAACAAATTGGGATTATCGAGCATCAAAATAGTAGTGCTAAAAACGAAATAAGTAATAATGCAATTAAAACTCATGAGAAAGAAATTATTAGCTGGAGCTACATATCCAATCGACCCTTGATTACTGCCGAGCTAGTTTGAATTTCGGGATTGGGGGCTTCTGATGGGAATCTAGCTAGTACAAAGTCACCCAAATGGGCACACATATCATTGTCTAGAAGAACATTGCTCGGCTTCGGATCACAATGCACAATCGGCGTCTGGCAATGGTGATGAAGATAATCCAATGAGGATGCAACATCAATTGCAACGTTTAATCTCTGAACAAGGTTCAAACTCCTCGTTCGTAAACCATGCAGCCAATCTTCCAAACTTCCGTTTGGCATGAACTCAAAGACTAGAGCTTTGAATTCATTCCCCTTCGTATCAATTCTTGAGCAAGAGGTGACAACCTTTACCAGATTTCTGTGCCGAATATTTCTTAAGGCTTCGCACTCCGCCATGAAACTCTTTGAAGCCCCATGTCTGTGCAGATCAAACACTTTCACTGCCACCACTAATCCATCTGTATCTAAAATGCCTTTATATACAGATCCATAGCTTCCCACACCAAGCAGATTAGCTGAAGAAAACCCATCTGTTGCTTTGAGGAGATCCTTGTAAGTAACCTTCAATTACCCGTCCCTGGACCGCGATGACAATGTCTGTCTCTTACTTGACTTTCTTTTACAACAGAACGCAGCAATCAAACACAACAACAGAATTATGCACAGGACTGAGATGATTACTGGAAGCATTATTCTGAGAGTAGGAGATCTTCGTGTCTTCGAGATGGCAACAGCGCAATCCGGCAAATGGAGATCTGGAATACCGCCACAGAGCTTATCATTTCCAAGGACTGAAATTGCACTCCTATTTTGAAAGACCCCGCGTCTGGGCAATTGGCCATCAAAATCATTGAAGGACAGATTCAGATTTTGTAGAAACTGAAATGTCTCTAGATATCTTGGAATTTTCCCAGAGAGATTGTTTCGGGAGAGACCCATGGCTTGGATGCCTTTCAGACTACTCAAGGAAGGAGGAATGGATCCGCGAAAGAATTTTCCATCCAAATACTGCTGCTCCAAATCAAGACAGCTGCCGATTGCACATGGAATTTCACCTGACAATATGTTATCTGAAGCGTCAAGAATCTGAACATTTATCAACTTCCTTACTTCCGATGGCAGAGGCCCAAACAGAGCATTACCGGCCAAGTCCAGGTAATTGGACAGGGAAAAAAGGCTGACAACTTCCTTAGGAATTGTGCCGGTGAGGCGGTTGTCACCAAGACCCAGGATTTGCAGGTACCTTAAGTTCCCAATACTCTGAGGAATTGAACCAGTTAGCAGGTTGTTTTGTAAACTGATTTCCGTTAGTGGAGTGATGTTGCCCACAGTGTGGAATTTCGCCTGGGAATGTGTTTCCAAACAGTGACAACTGCTGCAAGCCTCGAATTTCTGCAACGGAATCGGGAATGACTCCAGTGACAGAGTTCTCGTCCATGGCTAGCTGGATCAAGTTCTCGAGGTTTCCGATGCTAGGAGGGATTCTTCCAGACATTTCGTTCGCCCCCAAGAGCAGAAACTCACGGCTGCTGGAGAGATTGGCTACTGAAGCCGGCAATACTCCGCAAAAGCGGTTGTGATTCAGAGCCAATACTTGCAGATTACTGCAGTTGTTCAAAGGAGTGATGAAGTCCAGATC
>JAYJMB010088317.1:0-19647 GCA_036873735.1 Pouteria campechiana | reverse complement strand
AAACCCCCCTTCTTTACTAAACACATTACACAAAAACATACTAATTACTCCTCGTGGGATCGACCCTTACTCACACTCTTACAGAAAATTTGATTGGAGCAAGGTTCTAAATTTGGTGTGCCCACGACAGCACCACCAGGTTGTCTTACATAAACCTCTTCATTAATAAATCCATTTAAGAATGCACACTTTACATCCATCTAATATAATTTGAAGTTCATTGATGAGAATGTAGAATATCATATTTTATTCCCTTAATACTAAATCTTTTATACTTATTTAACTCTTATATGCACTGATTATTCTTATATTCTGATTTAGGAGACAATTGGAGTGGTTAAGTATAAAAAGAAGTCAATTGAAGAATTTTGGATAATTTAAGCATCACTTCATATTTTAAGCATAACTCTCTCATTTGACCTCCAATTGAGATTACTAAAGATGTTCTAGAAATACAAGAAAAATTTTTACAACTCTTATGTTTGGAGTTTTTAGAGATAAGGATTACATCAAGGAAAAAATAGGAAAAATGTCAAAGTCAGGATGAAGTGTAGAGGAGAAGGAACAAGGAGCAGAGCACGGGAGGCAGTAGACAGACATTGCTGGTGCCAACCCACGTCACATCCACCACACTGGGCAGCAATGTGGCACAGGCGACACCCGACTCTGTTGCCACTTCTCAAATTCTATAGATTTTGCATATTTTGCATATTTTTGACTCTTTATAAATAGTAGTTTTCTAGGATTTTTCAGGGCTCTTCTTGTGAGGGTTTGGAGAGAACTTTTTGGTGACTTTCGATAAAGAATATTCTCTCTTCTCTCTTTTCTATTTTATTTTATTTGTAATTTCATGGCCCTGCTTAATAAACTTTTATTCTTGGTTTAAAGAGACACAAGTCTTAGAATCAATATGTTATGAGATCTAATTTGATTTAATTGTTCAATTTATACTTTAAGTAATGAATGTTCTTCTTTATTCATGATTATGATTATTATGCTTAATTGCTAAGAGGCCTACTAGTGTATTATTCATTACAATCTATTGCTAGATTAAATATCAAATCCGTAATCGTTTGATCCTTCTAATCTGTAAAGCAACTCGGGTTTAATAGTTTGTTGTTGTTGCAGTTATTAAATCTTAGGAAGAATATTTGACTAAATTAAATGCAACCGCTGAAGCTTGTGTTGTTTAGCTTCATCAATCTCTACAAATCTTAATGTTGCTATTAGATTAAACTTTTAGCACTGGTCTGGGGTTGTTTAGTGGTTAGCGTTAATTAGAATGTTATTTTCTAATTAACTATGTTGAAGAAGAGATAGAAAAAATAATTTCAATGGTGAATATTTAAAGTATGATTTGATTTATAATTGTATCAATGATCATTTATGAGATTCTAATGGTGGATGTTGACTTAAACCAAGGTTTTCTTCTTTGATAGATTTCTTTTATAACACTTTCTTTATTACATTTAAAACCCCCCTTTCTTATCACATTACATAAAACTAAGCTAGATACTCCTTGTGGGATTGACCCTTATTCACACTACTATAGGTAATTTAATTGAAGTAAAGTTCTAAATTTGGTTGCCTATGACAACACACTAAACTTTTGGAGGCATTTTAGTCAATTTTCAAATCAAGGTAATATACAGTACAAACCAAAAATTGAAAGAACTTTACACAAGTGAAGGAGTCAACTCAGAGGAATTCTGAAAAGAAGGAAATCATGGGTGGAACTTAAACTTTGAAAGAACTTGTCACACCTAATTTGGATCAACAACCCTTATGCATAACTTTTCCTACTTTAGATGCTACTATTAATTTTGAATTAAAATCTGGACTAATTCATCTCTTTCCCACTTTCTATGGTCTTGTAGATGAAGATCCTCACAAGCATCTAAAGGAATTTCATGTGGTGTGTACGAATATGAAACTAATAGGGATGATTGAAGAGCAGATAAAACTGAGAGCCTTTCTATTCTCTTCGAAGGATTTCACTAAGGATTGGCTTTATTGTTTACCATCTGGGAGCATCATAACATGGAATGAGATGAAGAGGTTATTTTTGGAGAAATATTTTCTAGCTTCAAGGATGGCCAACATTATGAAGGAAATTTGTAGTATGAGACAGCATAGTGGAGAATCCCTATATGAATATTAGGAGCATTTCAAGAAATTGTGTGCATATTGGCCTCATCATTAGATCAATGAGCAACTACTCTAGTATTTTTATGAGGGACTTCTACCTACTGAAAAGAGCATGGTTGATGTCGCTAGTGTAGGAGCTTTGGTGGATAAAACTTCTGAAGCTGCAAGGAACTTGATTGCAAACATGGCAGCCAACTCACAATAATTTATCAATATGCTTGACTCTCTATCCAAGTCTATTAATGAGGTAAGTGTTTCCTCCCTTGAACAATAAATTATAGGTCTAATTTCTCTTATTCGTCAATCAATTATAAGGAATATGCAGACAATAAAGGCTTGTGGAATTTGTTCAGTAGTAGGATACATGCCCAACTCTTCAAGAGGAACCTATTGAGCAGGTGAACGCAATGGGTGGTTTTCTTGAACAACCACAAAGAAAGTATGATCCCTATTTGAACACAAGCAACCCAGGATGGAGAGATTATCCCAATTTTAGCTATGGGAACGCAAAAGTAAATCAGTCTCTTTCTCAAAATCACCTAAGTTTTCAGTAGTATCAACAACCATAACCGCCTAGATAACCACAAGGACAAACTTGTAACTCTGGTATGTCTTTAGAAGATATTGTTAAGTCTCTTGCCACGAACACTTTACAATTTTAATAGGAGACAAAAGCTAGCATTCAGAATTTAGAGAATCAGACAAAGGCTAACATTCAAAATTTGGTGAATCAGGTAAGTTAGATAGCTACCACAATCAATTAGCTGGAGACACAAAATTCGGGAAAATTGTCTTCTCAAATGGTGGTGAACCTTAGAGAAAATTTAAGTGCAATTGTTTTGAGAAGTGGAAAAGAGATTGAAATTTCAAAAAGATGACTTCCACACCAATGAAGAAAGCAAAGGAGAAAGATGTTGTTGCAGACAAGGACCTTCCTAAGGACAATGAAGTAACCAAATGTAAGTTTCCACCTCTTTCTAAATATAAATCAATACCATCTTTTCCTGAAGCTTTAGCAGAATCTCAAAAAATTGAGTGATATCAAGACCTATTTGAGACTTTTCATAAATGTGAGGTAAATATTCTATTTTTTGATATCATTAAATAAGTACCTTATTATGCTAAGTTCCTAAAAGAAATATGTACAACAAAGAGAAAATAGAAACTTCAAAGATACGAGAAGGTGAGAGTAGGGGAGAATGTTTCTGCAATCATTCAAAGAAAACTCCTTGCAAAGTGCAAAGATCTAGGTATGTTTACTACCTCTTGCATGATAGATAATACTAGATTTGAAAATGCCATGTTAGATTTAAGAGCTTCCATTAATGTTATATCATATTCTTTGAAACTTGGAATAAGACTAATTTTGTGAGTCAATTGGCTGATAGATACAATGCCTATCTGAAAGGTGTAGTTGAGGATGTTTTTGTAGAAGTCAATGAATTGGTTTTTCCTGCTGATTTCTATGTGTTAGATATGGAGAATGGTAATCACACTACTCCTATTCTATTAGGAAGACCCTTCCTAAAGACATCCAAGACTAAAATGGATGTTCACAGCGGCACACTTATCATGGAATTTGATGGTGAAATTATCAAATTTAACATTTATAATGCAATGAAAGATCCTGATAATGATGATCCTATTTACTCTGTTGATGTGATTGATTCTTGTATATAGGAAATTTTTGAACTTGATGGAAAAGATGAATTAGAAGTTGCTATTAGTAAACATCTTGAGGAAGAGAATAAGGCGTTACCTTTGAGTACTAATTTGTAGGAATCTCTTGCAGCAATGGATGACTTTCCAAAATTATCAAAATCAGGTAATGATCCTTACATTGAGTTACCAATTTCTAACAAGAGCCCTTTACCCTCTGTTTTGCAAGCATCTAATCCATATTTAAAGCCTCTTCCCAATCACCTTAAATATGTGTTCTTGGAAGATGGATAGACCTTGCTTGTGATCATCTCCAGTAAACTCATTACATTACAAGAAGAAAGGCTTATGCAGGTTCTAAAAAAGAATAATAGGGTCATCGGTTAGATAACAAAAGATATTAAAGGAATTGACCCATCTACATGCGTGCTTCATTATTTCTAGTGTAATTGTTCTAGATTGAAGAAAGATGTAATGAGTTGAGCTAACGATTATAAACAAAAGCTTTGCTTGGGAGGCAACCTAAGGAGAGTTTGTGTTTATTTTTCTTATTTTTTTCTTATTTTTTCATTTATATTATGGTTATTTTTATATCTTCTTTGCATTTGACCTTACATTGGGGATAATATAAGTTTTAAGTGTGGGAGAAGAAATTTAGGTTTAGGTTGTGTTTTGTGTTTTTGGTGTTCTTGTTTTTATTTTTGCTTTTACTTTAAAAAAAATTAAGAGAGAGTCAGTTTTACCCTTTATTTTGGTGGTTTCTGATGACTTGAGGTTGAGGATGTCATGAGCAAGATTCAAGAAAGCTTGAAATATTCATAACATGATTAAATAAGTAATCTTACAATTTGCAATTGCTTAATCTAGTTATTTTTCTTAATAATGGTGATGACTAAATTTCTTAGACAAAAGCTAGTGAGATTTTGAGCCTTTAGACTGACACATTCACACCAGTCTCATTCTTTTCCTCCATGAGAGATATTCTTCCATGGATTTGTTTCTCTCAAACTTGCCTTGATTCTCTTTGAGATCACATTGATACATGCAAGCATGAACATGATTAAGGCCCTTCTTTGTTATGAACTACATGAGCCAAATAGCCTACCTTGTGATTAATTTTTCCTCTTGTTATGCTTCTTTGAGCTTTATAAACTTTTATTGTGAACCTATGTTACAAACCTGAAACCCAAAAAAATAATATCTTTACCCAAGCCAAAGATCTACTGGAGCATAGGTCATCATTATGCTATGTATTGGAGTACAAGAAATAAAGTATGTGGGTCTCAAAATTGGTGGTATGGCTATGATTAATGAAATAGAACATGTTGTTGTTCTTAAAATTTAAGAAAAAAGAAAAAATTGCCAAAGTGCAAGAAAAAGAGAAAAGAAAAAGAAAATATCAAAATTCCAAGGGAAGAGGTTTGTTTATACATCATGTATTCAAAGGTAAAAGATGCTAAAGAAAAAAGTGGCTTTACATGTTTTATATATTTGAGCATGAGTTAATTTATTTATACTTCACTAGTTTCAATGGCTTTTGAGTTATATCTCCAAATATTTCCCACATTTACCCAACCCTATTACAACACATGAAAAGTCCTTATGATTTATGATATGCATGCGATCCTAGTAATGGAGAATGAGAAGATGTGCAAGCTTATGGTAAATCATTTTCATTGGAATAAATTTAAGCGGAACATATACCCTTCAAACGCATGAGAGTAGAGTGTTTATTTCCGTGAGGGTTCTACTTGTTTAGTTTAATCCATCTTCAAGAGAGAATGCTTATTGAATGATTGTAGGTTGTGTGAGAATGATTTTTTCATGATATATTATGAGTCTTAAAGAGTTTTGGTTATTCTTTGTTTATGATAATCACAACCTTGATAATCTTTGGGGGAAAGTGAATTTGAGTTTTGCCCAAAGATGAGCAAGAGTTAAGTGTGGGGGAATTTGATGAGAATGTAGAATATCATATTTTATTTCCTTAATCTTTTATACTTATTTAAATCCTATATGCACTCATTCTTATATTCTGATTTAGGAGACCATTGGAGTGATTAATTACAAAAAGAAGTCAATTGAAGGATTTTGAATAATTTAAGCATCACTTCATATTTTGGGCATAAATGTCTCATCTGACCTCTGATTAAAATGATTGAAGACGTTCTAGAAATAAAAGAAAAATTTCTACAACTTTCATGTTTGAAGTTTTTAGAGATAAGTACTACAAAGGGAAAAAATAGGAAGAATGTCAAAGTCAGGATGAAGTGTAGAAGAGAAGCAACAAGGAGCAGAGCACTCGAGGCAGCAGACCAATGCCCTCGGCGACCATCTGGCGCCAACCCATTTCACACCCCCACAACACCAGGCAGCAAGGTGGCACTGGTGGTTCCATAATCAGTTCCCACTTTTCAAATTCTATGAATTTTGTATATTTTGCATATTTTTAACTCTCTATAAATACTAGTTTCCAAGGATTTTTTAGGGTTCTTCTTGCTAGAGTTTGAAGAGAATGTTTTGGTGACTTTCGATAGAGAATCTTCTCTCTTCTCTCTTTTCTATTTTATTTTCTTTATGATTTCATGGCCCTGCATGGCTAAACTTTTATTCTTGGTTTAAGGAGACAGAAGCCTCAAAATCAATATACCATGAGATCTAATTTGATTTAATTATTCAATTTATACTTTGAGTATTGAATATTCTTCTTTGTTCATAATTATGATTGTTATGATTAATTGCTAGGAGGCCTACTAGTGTATTATTCATTGCAATCTATTGCTAGATTAGATATCAAATCCGTAATTGTTTGATCCCTCTAATTTGTGAAGCAACTAGGGTTTAATAATTTACTGCTGTTGCAGTTATTAAATCTTAAGAAGAATATTTGACTAAATTAAATGCAACCGCCAGTGCTTATGTTGTTTAGCTTCATCAATCTCTATAAATCTTAAGGCTGCTATTAGATTAAACTTTAGTATTGGTCTGGGGTTGTTTAGTGGTTAGGATTAATTAGAATGTTGTTTTTTAATTAACTATGTTGAAAGAGAGATAGGAAAAATAATTTCAATGGTGAATATTTCAAGTATGATTTGATTTATAATTGTATAAATGATCATTTATGAGATTCTGATAGTAGATGTTGACTTGAATCAAGATTTTCTCCTCTGATAGATTTCTTTAATAACGCTTCATTCATTATATTCAAAACCCCCCATTTCTTATTCACATTGTATAAAAGTAAGCTAGATACTCTTTGTGGGATCGACCCTTATTCACACTACTATAAGTAATTTAATTGGAGTAAGGTTCTAAATTTGGTTGTCTACAATAGCATACCATTCATATAGGATGTAAATGCAAGAAACTCTAATGGCTTCAATTCTTACAACAAGAGTATATGATTCTTCAAAATCAATACCTTCCTCTTGATAACCTTTGGCTACTATCTTGCTTTATGTCTTAGTACAATTCCAAATTTATCTAATTTGTTCCTAAAGACCCATTTAGTTCCTATAGCAAATTGATAATTTGGTTTTGGAACAAAAGTCCACACATTATTTCTTTTGAATTAGTTTTATTCTTTTTGCCTGGAAGAAATTCAGTTTTCATCTTCTAAATCCTATTCTATGCAAGTTGGTTCTAATTGAGAAATAAAATCAAAATTGCCACATATTTGGTGATAAAAAAAATCTAGTTCTAACTTTATCATATACATCACCAATTAGCTAACTTTTAGGGTAATCATGCATGAATCTCCAATCTTTAGGAAAAGTATTATTACCTTCAATGTTTACCTCACTATTGGATGGTCCATCATTTGTTTCTTCTTCACCTATTTGTGTTTTTGATTGGGAATATTTACTTTCTTTATCTTATATTTTAATTTTCCCCACTGAGGTTATTAGTTCTCCTGTCTCATCATCAAAAGCACTTATCCTCCTAAAAGAATTAGTACTTTCATCAAAATTTACATGAATGGATTCCCCTACAGTCTTATTTTTCAGGTTGTAGACTCTAAATGCCTTGCTAACAATAGACTAACCAAGGAAAATGCCTTCATCAAATTTATTTTCAAATTTACCATATTTTCTTTACCATTGTTAAGAATAAAACACTTACAATCAAAAGTATGAAAATATAAAATATTGGGTTTCTTGCCATTGTATAATTCAAATGAAAATTTATTAAGTATAGATCTAGCAAAAATTTATGTTAATAATATAACATGCCATGTTCATTGCTTTAGCCCAAAAATATTATGGGTAGCTATATTCACTCAACATTGTCCTTGCCATCTCTTGCAAAGATCTATTTTTTTTTCAGCCACTTCATTTTGTTAGGGTGTTCTTGGTACTGAGAAAGTTTGAAGAATTTCATTATTTTCACAGAAATCAGTGAATCTATAATTTTCAAACTCTCCACCATGATCACTCCTTATGCAACTATATGAGAGATTTTTTTATTCTGTACATGTTTGGAAAATGCCTCAAAGAATGAAAAAGCTTCATCTTTGGATGTTAGAAACAGTAACTAGGTAAATCTACTAAAGTCATCTAAAATGACATATGCATAATATTTCCCTCCAAGACTTCTTGTTCTTGTTGGTCCAACTATATCCATATGTAACAACTAAAGGGGTTTGGTTATGTATACTTCTTTATTTGACTTGAATGATTCTTTTACTTACTTACCTTTCATACAAGCATCACACAACTTATTATCAAATTTGAGCTTTGGTAAACCAACAACTAGATCTTTTTTGTATAATCTTTCAATTAGATTTTTGTTGGCATGTCATAGCCTTCTATGCCACAAAATGAGTTCATTGTCATTTACAATAAGACATTTGACTTGGATATTATTTAAATTTACCAAATATACATTTTCATGTCTTTTTTCAAGTACTATAACTGAATTTGAACTATCTAATATTGAACAAGTACGAGATTCAAATATAACCTTGTAACTATTATCACAAAATTGACTTACACCTAAAAGATTGTATTTTAATCTTTCTACTAGTAAAACATTTAAAATTGTAATAGAGAGGTTAGCCAATTTTACCAATTCCAATCAATCTACCTTTTCCATTATCCCCAAAGGTAATTGTCCCTCTGGTTTTAGCTTTTAGTTCTGTGAACAGCTTCCTTTCTCTTGTCATGTGCCTTGAGCAACCACTATCAATTATCACTTGCTATTCTTTGTGGCTCTTAAACACACCTGCAGTAATAAAAATAAGTTATAACTTTTAGTACTCATTTAGAAATGGGTCCAGGTGGGTTAGTAACAGAATATTTTGGCACCCATTATTTTTTAGATGCTACTAATCTATTTTTTGAATATATCGTTACATTTATAACTTTAGCAACTATTTTAAGAATCCAAATCATATTCTATTTTAATTCTAATTTTCTTTTATGATTTTTCTTTCTTTGGTTTTCTATGTCTTTCTTTATTTTAAGTTTAAATAAAGTAGTAATTAAGGTTCTTCTAAGAGCATGATTTTCTGCTTTAATTTGCTTAAGTTCTATATTTATATTTTGATTAGTTTTTGAGCAATTTATTTTCTTTTCTTAATTTAGAACATTCATTAATTATTCTTTTAAGTTCTCATTTAGTTTCCTTGTATTTAACTTTTAATGTTTAGAAATCTGAATACATTTCATCTAGTAATTCTTCAATATCATAAATTTTAGGTTTCGAATTTACCTCATCATGGTGGATGGCTATAAAGCTTATTCCTATATGATACTCTTCTAGATCTTTTTCTTTGGAGCTGAGTAAGCTGAATTGAGCTTCATTTTCTTCTTCTTCTTCAATCAAGCTTTCTTGCATCATATTTTCTAGCATTTCTCATGCAGTCATAGCTTTCTTCTTCTTTCTAAATTTCCTGCTATTAAAGATATTCTTTTTATCAAAGTAAGAGTTATACCTTTTCTTCTTGTCTCCTTTCTTTTTATCTAGTTCTAGGCAATCAAATTTCATATGCCCTGGCTTACTGTAATTGTAACAAATTGAAACTTCTCTTTTCTTATCTTTACTTTTGAAATTCTTAGAATTTTTTCCAAATCTTTTCTTCTTAAGCATGTTTCTGAATCTTCTGGTTATCATTGTCATATCCTCATCATCTTCATTGGTTGAGGCTTCTTATATAGATTTTTCATTTTATGATTCTGCTTGTAAATTTATTGTTTTTTTTCCTTTGACTTCATCTAGTGCTTTTTGTTTCATCAAGGCTTCATGGGTCATGGGTGATCCCATGAGTTCTTATACTATCACCTTTGTTAGATCTTTTGATTCGTATATAGCAGTCACTTTAGGCTTCTAGTGTCTAGGCAAAGATCTCAATATTTTCTTTACTAGCTTTGACTCTTCATATTTTTCTCCTAAGTTCTTTAAGTTGTTGGTGATTTTCTAAAATCTTTTAAATATTTCAGAAATGTTTTCTGATTTCTTCATAAAGAAGGTTTTATATTCCTACACTAGAAGTTTTATTTTAGTTTCTTTTACCTGATTTTTACCTTCATATGCTACCTTAAGGTTATCCCAGATTTCCATAGCTGAATCACATGCAAAAATCTTTTCAAACTCAAAAGAAGTTAGTGCACAGTAAAGGCAGTTCTTTGCCTTAGTATCCTGTTCTACTGCTTGTATATCTTCTGGAGTGTATTTTTCTTTAGTGTTAGTAACATTCTTTCCATTTTTCACTACAAGCCACAATTGGTAATCTGTGGCAGTCAAGAAATTTTGCATTTTCACTTTTTAATATCCATAATTGGTTCCATCAAATAAAGGGGTTCTGGAAGTGAATTGTCCTTCACCAGATGTATTGTGGAACATACTGACCATTTGAATCTCTTCACAAGTTAATATATTAGTAATCAAAATTAAACTAGTGAAGCTTGCACTGATACTACTTGTTGGTCCCTTACATAATGGTAGCTCAAGAGAGGGGTGAATTGAGCTTTTAAATTTTTTAGCCAAAATAAATAATCAAAGTGCTAAATAAATAAATAGAACAAATTACACAATATGCAGCATAAGATTTTTATAGTGGTTCGGCCCTTCTTGGGTTCCTACTCCACTTCTCTGAGTCAGTTTTCTCTACTAATCTTAGGTTCTACTAACATCTTAATTAACCTGATCAAATACACATTGGTTTTCCTACAAGCTTACCAACCAACTTACTGGTTTTCCAAGTTAACCAGAAACTTTTACAACTTATTGGTTTTCAAAGCTCACTAACAAACCTTTACCCTTTTAGCAAGTTTTCTACTAGCTTATCTCAATACATAAACACTAAGCACTCTACTTGTATTACTAAATACTAAAAAGAAGTGTACAGATTAATGCCTCTTACTTACGCAGACTTGTACATTTAATTCAAAACTTTAAGCAAATAAGAAAGCAATAAGAATAAGAGATTCAAACTCCTTGATTGAGAAGTAATTTAAACTTTGAAAGCTCTAACAAAGTTGTCATTGTTGGAGTTGTACTTTGAAAGAAGATTTTGAATGTTCAAAACTTTAGTTTCTTGTATTTCTTATATATTCAGTATATCTTCTTTAATATCTGAATGCTTCTTTTATAGGCTAAAAGAAGTTTTCCGTTGCTGGCTATTGCGGACTTTCAAACATTCAAAAATATTTTTCTTCACCTTACATTTTATTTGATGTCTGAATTTGTAACAATCAGGTATTGATCTCCTACTTTGTCACTGACTTTTCTTAACGTTCACATGAATATCGGATGCTCCTAAGCAACTTTTTCAATTACTCCGAAGTGGCAAATGAATAGATAATGTCTTTGAGTATTTTGGATGCTCTGAATTGTTTTCTTTGTATCCTCTAAAATGATAATAAACCTTTCTATTTGCGATAGATCTTTGCAGAGAAGAGTTTGGATTTTCCAAACCTTTGTTGCTTCAGAAAGGGTGACTCTGAAGTAAGGATTGATGACTCTGATGTTTACTTGCTAATTCTGAAGTATATCTTAATGTCTCCAAAGCGTTTCTAATTAATTCCGAAGTGTATCTCCATAATTCCGAAGTAGGTCTTCATGACTCCAAAGCATATCTGGTTAACTCTAGACCATGTCTAATTAACTCTAAAGTATACTTGAAGACTCCAAAATAAGTCTTGTTGATTCTGAAGTATATCATGATGACTTTGAAACTTCCATGACGACTCTAAAACTTCCATGATGACTCTGAAGCATACTATGACAACTCCAAAGCTTGTCTTAGCTGATTCTAAAGTGTACCATGATGAATTTGAAACTTTCATGATGACTCCAAAACTTCCATGACGACTCTAAAGCATACTATGATAACTCTGAAGCTTGTTTTGACTGATTTTGAAGTGTATAATGATGACTCTGAAGCTTTCCTGTTGACTCCGAAGCATGCTATGATGACTACGAAACTTGTCTTTTGATTCCGAAGCTTTCCAAGATGACTCCGAAGCTTTTCTTGGTTGTCTCTGAACCATACCATGATGACTCCGAAGTTTTCCCATTCACTCCGAAGCATGTCTTTAAGACTTTAAAATCTCTATTTTCTTATTTTAAGTATATATATAAAATTTATATACTTATTTTTCATGAGCATTTACTTGGTTTCTTCCTTTAATCAACATAAAAATTACTCTCTAGTTACGTATGGGATATTATTTCTGCAATATGCTTCAGAATAACTTGTTAGTACTCTTATGTTTCACTTATGTCATTACTCATCATCAAAACTTACTTGATTAAGAATGTTCATTATCAAAATCAAGTTATTTAAGATAGTATGTTCAACATTTTTCTCCTTTAAATTACCCCAATTAGGGTTATTTTACAGTTACCTACAGATCACAAATCATCCCCATGTGCAAAACACATAAACTACTAAAAATAGATTACCAATATGCAATGCACTAGCGCCGCGGTGCCAAACTTGTGTCCACACATGATTATACACCATTTATACTGGCCCCACAGCACTGCATTTGGGCACTGCAATGCCAAGCCGACTATCTTGTTTTGTAATTGTCCTCTTTATTTTAACAGCAGCTTTCGACCTTCAATTGGCCATTCCCTAAACCTCTATCTTTGCTTATTTTGCACCACTTTTCTCTAACTTCTCTTGTTTGAAAAACATACATAAACCAACATGAGTTCCACCTAAAATTCTTAAGAACTAATGAATAATAAGTTCAAAAAAATACTTAATATAAGTGAATAAAATTCACTTATCACCTTCCAATAACTCTCTCCTGACCACCAGCGGGAGCCTGTATTAGCTGCGCTCCTACTTGCTTTCATAGGTCTATACCAACTTGAGGAACACCCTCTCCCTGACTTTATCGATCTATCATAGCAGTTTAGGACAAATTCTACCCCTCAATCTGGCCAGTCAGAGCCTGTGGAAATTATGGAATAGGTGAGGATACATCTACTACTATCTAAGCTAGAGCTGGTTGAGATGGTCCTGCTATTATTTGCTGCTAAGAGCCAATAAATAACTTAAGCAACTCCTGTAACTATCTCATGACTTCTTTCATAATACTAGCTATTCATTCTCTCCTTCAGAGTTAATCCTCCTTTCAACCCGATGGGTGGTTGACTAGGACCAGCTTTGGAATGAGACTAAGCTTGTTGGCTCACAACTGATGCTTCAAGCTAAGCATTTACTATCGGGTCCATGTCTAATGTAATAAATATTAGCAAACAATTTACTAAAATTCTTAAAGAAAAAGGAATTATAATGCAATGTACTATTTTTCTTTAGGGAATCCTTAATTATAAGTATCTATCTAAGGCAACTATTTCTACCCTGATACCTCTTTTATTTGTATTTGGTTCTCTTATGCATTATGTTTATCTTATTTTATATGTACAACTTGCTCTAATATCATCTGTCATGACCTAGATCCAAAAATAGGATAATTAAATGACATTCTCAAATCCAGAAGTGATTAATCCAAGATCTATCATATAAAAGATGAAACATAACCAAAAAAGTAACCAAAATAAACTCATAAATAAAAAAGAGTCATTACATAATAATCATAGCTACCGAATCCACAAAATATAAGTTTTATAAAATATAAAACATAAATTTCTTTAACATTTTTTTGGAATGACAGTCAACATTATCTACCCCTTATACCATGAACTATTATGCTTCTCGAGTAGCATTCTTTGAAAAAAAATAAGATAATGAAGGGGTGAGTCATAAACTCAATAAGCTGGGTAAATGAAATCAACACATGTATCACAAACAGTCCGTATCCTGTACTACCATCTATATCTGTCTCATCCCAGGCCAGTCTAAGAAGATAGCTCCACTAGTGATATAATAATTCCCTCTATAGTCCAGGCCACCTAGGCTTGCCCATTATTAAGGCAACTCCACCAGCGAGCTCAACTAGTGTCCCTTGCACTCCAGGCCACCCAGGCTAGCCCACTCATAGGGCAGCTCTATCGGTAAGTTCAACTAGTAGTGTCACTAACAACATCATCTATCTCAAATCTTGTGCTCTGGGCCACCCAGGCCAGCCCACCCATATTGAACCAAATAGTGCATATGACAAACAGCTAAGTTTTGATAATAAACAACAATATATGAGTGAACATATGAGGCACTGACAGTTGTGTTCCCAAGCATTGTGGAAACAGATATGAGCATACAGGAAAATAACTCTGATGGAGTGGACAATGTACATAGCGAATGCATCAGTAAGCACAATCCGCTAACCAAAAGAAGACAAGCATGATAAGAAAGAATGACACTGAAACCTTGAAAAGAAGCTATCAAGTAAATCTAAAGCCATGAAGTTCAAGCCTCAATGAGTGATCAAGCAAATAATCGATAGATAAAGTCAGTGTCAAATAGCATCTGCTTTAAAATATTCAGACAAATTGTTCCACGGACAAGTTAGATAAACTGCTTATAATTAACACTTGTCCGCAACAAATAGACAAATTTAGTTTGCAAAAGTAAGAGATGAAATAGAGCAAAAATCTAACAAATGAAGAAACCAAACTAGAGTCAAATTACTCAAGCATTTCTCTCTTATATAAAGCTCATCTGAAAATTGAAGAGGCCAAAGAACTTGTCTGCTATCCCTAGAGAAAATAAAGAAGATGAAGTAGAAGCGACATAGCAGCAGAAGAATAATGTTGTCTGTCATCTTCACTTACAAGAGTTATCTGTCAAAGGCAAACCATCAAAAAACCATTAAAGGAACAAGTCGTCTATGGCTCGATAAGTTGTCTATTACTTCTAAGAGACAACCTATCATATGAACGACCAAAATGGAGGATTTGTCTATATGCCACAACTTTGTTTATCACTTATGATAGATAAATGAACAGATGAACCATCTAGAAAACTTTGTCTATAGCCTGCAACTTCATCTACAAATTTCAATAGATAAAGTCATTTTGTTTATCAGTGAATGAGCCTTGTCTGCCAAGAAGAATCGTCTATTACTTATCATAGATAAAGCCACTTTGGCTGATGAAAAGAAAACTTTGTCTAGTAAAAATCACTTCGTCTGTTATGAAGAAGCTTTATCCACACTACAAAGATCATTCCCCACTTCCAACAGACAAAGCTACCTCACCTGTTGAAAAAAACTTCATCTGCTAAGAGAACGTCGTCTAATGAGTAATAAAGAAGAAGAACTTCATTTGTGCCTCTACAATTCATCTATTACTTACAACAAATAAACTTGAAGACAAAGTAAAATGCTGCAATGATCTCTGACAAAATTATAAAGGTGAAGTTGTCTAGTATATGGATCTACTCAGAACAACTTTGTATATTACTTACAAGAGACAAATTCAAGACATGATCAGACAAAATTCTCAGATAAAATATTATATATCATGAAGAGTAGAAGCCATCTATACCAGGATTTGTTGACTGCACTCTCTGGTCAAAATCTTATTCAAAGAAAATTTTATTAAGCAAACTAAATGAATCAAGTTTAGCTAAAGATGGAAAGAAATTCAAATGAAAGCAGTCTATACTCTGATAAAGGTTTCAATATTCGGAGGCTATGTCCCTTCAAGCTTGGTGGCATCTTTCTAAAATAATAAAAGAGTCATTCAAGTATAAAAGTGTTCTTCCAATGTTTGCTAAAATCAAAAAGGGCATCTTTGTCAAAGACAGCATTGCAGGCTTTCTGGGTACAAGTGAGTTTCTCAAGAAGACAACTTTTCAATCGGAAAAATCAAAACGGTCTTTAACATTCAAAAGAAAGTCAACTACCTCCAATGGGGAAAACTTTTTGAAGCAAAATAAAGGTAGTGCAGTGTTAACAAAGAAGGTTGAGAAAGCTGAGAGAAATTAGAAGTGTTTAATCAAATAACATCTTTCAATCAGACTATGCTTCCTCCTAGATAATCAATCTCCATTACGCTGATAAACAATCAGCCTAAAAGTTCTTAATCAACACCTAGAGTATTGATATTTAATGAGCTTCAATGAGACATCATTTTATATTAGCTTAAAATATATACAAATTAGTCTAAGAAAAGAGGCAATGTAATGTGCAAAAAGAGTGATGTCAATCAGCTATATGAGTTGGTAGTGAGTTCAAGAAAACCATATTATATGAGTTGTTAGTGAACTCTAGAAAACCAACAAGTTTCCTGGTGATCTTAGTAACCAGTAAGTTTCCTAGTGAACTCATGAAATCAAAATAGTATTGGGAATACTATGTTTATACCCCTTGGAGCTGGAATCCAAAAGAGCGTTAGGAACACTATCTACGCCCCCTAGAGCTGGAATCTAGAAGAGTGCTGGGAGCACTTTATATTTTCATTATATGGGATAAGTGGAACCCAAGGCACAATGTGTGTGTGCTTTTGGAAGAGTGGATTTAGGGATAGGGTTCTCAAACCACTATAAAAATTGTGTTGTTTGTGTGTATGTTTGTTCATCTGTTTTATTCTTCATTAAGCATAACATTATCACTTACATCATCATGCATACACGATAACCTGGCTGAAACAAGAATGGCTAAGAGAAGTTGAATTTGGTAGTAAAGCAGTTATAATAATTGAACAAACTAATATGGAAAATACATATATGTTGTATCTCTACTTCTCCTTAGTGTATTAATTTTTATTTGGTCATAATTTTTATATGCTCAATTCACCCCTCCCCTCTTAGGCTACTCATTTACATGGGAGCAATAATCCATAGAGCAACTCCACCAATGAGCTCAACTGGCAGCACCAATAACACAATAATATGTTCCAATACAAATAATCTACTAGGGAACTAACATAAAAATCTATCTTAGACCATAACTAGTCTAGATTAGTGGACCATACATTAATCTAAAATAATAAATCCCCTTCTTTCATAGGTGTCCAATAAAAAAATATGATCTGGCCACAATTTTGGTAATCTGACCCTTCCATTAGATCCAAAATGATCAAAATTCTCAAAATTGATTATATGATCATCCAAATTAGAGTTCATGGGGTCTAATTTCATTAAAATCAATTCTAGAAATCTGTTCCACTCGTTAGACCGGCAATAAGGTGCTGGCGCACCTGGGTAGAACCAATGTTTTCAAAATTGAACTGGATAGATTAGTCAAATCGGCTCAACCATGAACTGGTCAATTAACCAGTTCGATATGGCCCGGTTCATGGTTCAATAGTAAAGAGTTTTTTTATTTAAATATTATTAGTAAAATAAAGGATGAATTAAAATAAAATATTATTATATAAAAGATCTATATATTTGGATTAAGATCTATAGTTTAGATTTTTCAAAATATGTTATATTATTTTTTAATTTTTATTAAAAAAAGAAGATCGGTTCAATTTGTTGAGTTGGTCGGTCAAACTGGTTGGACCATGAATTGGATGGCTAACCAATTCAATCGCCAGTTCGATTTTGAAAACATTACGTGGAACTCGCCTCGGTCGTTGACACTAGACCAGAGCCTAGGTTGTCTGCCCACTTGGGCTCACCGATGGGCCTGAGTCCAGTGACGTCCATCGTAAAAAGTCACTGCCATCACTGCCTGAACTTGAAATCAGGGCTGGTCGTCCAGGCCATTTCTATTCCTCTGGACTTGCAGCTACACTAGGCCTGACCTTGGGCCGGTCCACACATGTTTTCTAAGTAACATGAATGGGTGGTGGGATTTATGTAAAATTTCTAAGGATTTTGTCCCCAAAATGCAATAATGGAAAATTGTATCTTTCTTGCATTTTTGAATTTCCAAAACTCTTGAAATTTCACCTATAGGTTATTAAAAATAGAACAATCATCCAAGATGAATCATTTGGAAATCAGTAATCCAAAAATGCTAAAATTTATGAAAATTTCATATTATGAAATGTTCACTTTTTAATATTCAAATAAAGTCCTTTAACCCGGAGATCCCTACCCTAGGCAAATATCAATATAAAGAACATATTCAATGGTCTAGATCTTATGAGAATCATTCACAGCATCCAATATTAATTTGTGAATTTCATTCATATAATAGACATGGACGCATGCACAAACAGAGTCATCCCATCCTTTTTTTGTTTTCCTTTTATTTTTGTTAATAATATCTTATACAAATATTATTTCATAAATTTGACCCATAGGATGTATTCTATACCATGAGAGGGTCATTTCAAAATATATATATATATATAATATTTAATTTCTTTGAATAAATGAAAATCTATTAAAAAGTCATTTCAATGGTAGAAAATTATCCTAAAACAAATGATGATTTCTTACCCAAATTCTTTGAAATTCTCATGCATCATAAACACATATACAGGAAAAACATTCAATGATTCTGATTTGCTAAAATCATTATATATCATCACAAAAATTAATTTTTTCATCCACTTAGAAACTAATTAGAAAACCATATCGACCAACCCAAGCAAATTTAAACCTTAATTTACATATACTGTTCGTGCTTAAATCAATGATCCAATCCATTAATAAGCTACTAAAATAAATCATATGTATAAGCATCTCCCTACTTACTTGATGTAATGACCCATGAAGGAATTAAAATGAATTTCCTTTTTTATTGCACTAGTGTCTCTCTCTCCCTCTCTTTCCATAGTAATAGCAGGTGGTCGTATTCACAAAAGTTATTACATCTTCTCTACCTTGCAAAAGCTTTGTCCTTGAAACTTACTATACGTCTAAGGGTAAAGATAAATTAGGGTAAAGCTGTCACATGTCTTCCTCGAGCTCCCATGTAGTATCTTTCTCAATATTGTTGCTCCGTTGCACCAAGACATGTCATATTGTCCTCCTTCTCAACTGTCAAACTTGGACATTTAAGTGTTCAGATTGGCCATTCCTGGTATGTTAGGTCTCCTAAAACTAGAACTACTCTACACATAACACATGAGTAGGATTTGCTACATACTTCATCAACTGCAAGCTATGAAATACCTTGTGGACTCCAGATAATGATGGTGGTAAAGTCAATCAATATACAACTCCACCAATAGATTCCAAAATCTCGAACGGCCCAATGTAATGAAAACTCAATTTTCCTTTTACCTCAATTCTCGTAACCCATAGGTAGACAAAACCTTCAAAAATACATACTCCCCAACTACAAACTGCAGATTTTGACTCTTCCAGTCTATATATTTCTTTCGTTTATCCTGTGCAGCTATAAGACGTTATTTGATTATCCTCACTTTATCTGCAACTTGCTGAACTAATTCATGTGTTAATGATGAGAATGCAAAATGTCATATTTTATTCTCCTAATATTTCATCTTTTGCACACATTTGATTCCTAAATATACTCATTATTCTCATATTTTGATTTAGGAGTTAATTGGAGTGGT
>JAYJMB010088316.1:0-58952 GCA_036873735.1 Pouteria campechiana | reverse complement strand
AGCAGAGTGCTTGATGTATATGTATTAAGATAAGAAAGCAGGGAACTTACTGAAACGATACAAGTTCATTGGTGAGCTTTGAAAACTAATAAGTTGTAAAAGTTTCTAGTTAGCTTAGAAAACCAGTAATTTAGTTGGTAAGCTTGTGGGAAAAACAATATGTATTTGATCAAGTTGATCAAGGTGTTAGTGGAAACTAAGATTAGTAGAGGAAACTTAATCAGAGGAATAGGAATCTAGGAAGGGCCGAATCACTATAAAATTCTTGTGTTATGCATTGTATAATATGTTCTACTTATTCATTTAGCATTTTGATCATTTAATTTGGCCAAAAGTTTTAAAAGCCCAATTCACCCCCTCCCCCCTCTTAAGCTACTATCATGTAAGGGACCAATAGATACAAAATGGATAGAAAAGTACTAGTCGAACTTGTCAGTTCCTAAGGAGTATGTTTGTATCTTAGTACTCTAGGAAACAAAGTACTGTTGCATTATCAATAGTTGAAGCTGAATACATAGCTGCGGCTAGTTCTATGCACAAATACTTTGGATGAAATAGCAATTAAGTGACTATGACTTTAAAGTGGAATGTGTGACTATTAAATGTGATAACACAAGCATAATAAATTCACGTCATTAGGGATTATGTTCAATTGAAAGATATTTATGTTGAATTTATTCTTACTAAGGTTCAATTGGCAGACATTTTCACAAAACCACTTCCCATTAATAAGTTGTTGCAAATAAAAAGAGAGCTAGGCATTATCGATCCATTTGCAAAATGCATAGCATGCATAAAATAAAAGACATATGTGTGAATTTCATTTGTTTTACAAAACGTCGATGGATTGTAAACTTCAACATATTAATACGTCACAGTTTCGGAGCCCGGAGCATAACTTAAATGCATGATTTGGTTGGGACAGTTACTCATCTTCTCCCCACAACTAGGTCTTCCATTTCTAAAAAACCCACCCTTCTCCTCAAGGTCCTTGCTCCTCTTCGTTGCTCTTTTGGATGGATTTTGGTAGATTTCTTCCATCCTTCTTCATCAAAACTATGGTAATGCTCCGCTCTTCAAGATTTTTCTTTGGATTTTTTTTTTTGCCCTAGAATACATGAATTTAAAGTTTTACCTCTAAATCTCTATTCTTGTTCATGTATTTCTCATGCAAAATTGGTACCCTAAGACAATTAAGCATGTATCTTTGTTGTTTGAGAAGGATTTCTGAAAAGCCCCTTGCTATGCTTCAAAATTTTTAAATTTTGGAGGTTTTAAGGTTTCTGAAATCGCAAAAACCCTATATCTATCTAAAATCCATCCATATAATTCTATTTTTGACATAATTTCATTTTATTACAAGAATATTGTGGTTAAAAATCTATGTTGTGAGGAGAAACTCTGTTTATGTATTTTGAGTTGAAATTGAATTTTTGGGTTGAATCTTAGTTTTCATTTCTTATTCTTAACATTCACTCCCTACCTTAGTTCAAATTTATGTCTTAAACACAATTATTCATTATTTTTCAATATATGTCATGATTGTTATCGATAACCCCTATTCTCAGCAAAATTCTTACTATTTCATTGATTTCTTGCACCTAAATGAATGTCCTTATAGTTGGTTTTGTGTTGATTCTATGATTAATGTAAGTTGATATTGCTAGGATATACATTATTGCAATGCAGAATGTCTAGATATGACAATTATTGAACCTATTGTCTGCTTGCAAATGTGTTGAGTTTGGTTCTTGTTCTGTTTCATACCATATGTTCTTGCAATGTATCCCCTATTGTTCAAACCTTTTGATCTGAATAAGCTTGAACCTTGCTTTTTGATATAAATCAAATTGATCCTTAGATTTCAAAATTCCTAAATGTCATCTTCATGTCAATTTTAGACAAAAGGTTGTTGTGCCAAAAAAGGCCACGTATAAGGAGAAAGGGAAGAGGAAGTTGGTGGATACCTCTGAACCTAGACCTTCTCCTCCCAAAACAAGAAGAAGAATAGGAACAATTTCAATTCAAGATCCCTTTGAAACTCCAGCTAGAAAAACTACATAGGAAGATCCTATTGATGTTGATGAATCACAAGTTTCATTTATGAACCAGTTTAAGAACTAGAACCAAGAACACCCATTGAATCATCTCCATCTCCCTTTTATACTTCTCCCAAACCAAAACATGGGAAAAGTATTCCTTCTAAAACTAAACCTTCTCCATTAACCAAAAAGTCCAAAGCTACTCCAAAATCATCCAGTCCAATATCAAGATGATACACTCCTAGAAAAAGAGTCCCAACTCTACTACAAAAGAAACTCACTTCTTTACCCAAGAAACAAGTCCCAGTAGACTCATAACTGATGAAATTCAAATCAAAGAAAGACAAAACTGAGTTCTACTAGAAATTTAGATGCAAGAACTACACAAAAGGTAAGTTCTTGAATTACAAGTTCTTTGAAGAGGAAGGGTTTCAATGTGTTAGATGATTGGGGGTATTTGGCATTTTTGAGTTTTTAGAAGAGAAGTTGATGATCTATGATGAACTAGTTAAGCTATTTTACTTCTATCTCTGAGAAGAAGAAGGAGAGGATGGAGTTTACATTTACTCTACCTATCTCAGAGGAAAGAAAATTAGTTTTACAACTTAAGAGTTTGCAGTGATTATGAAATTGTCATATGTTTCAGCTGATAAAACTTATGACAAAAAAGAAGTTGTTGAGTGTCTGATGGGGAAAGAATCTCTCTCAAATAGGAAAGGTGGATTCACAAATAAAGAATTCTCTTCTGTGGAGTTCAAAATTGGCTCATCATATAGTGACACATTGTTTGTTCCCTAGAAATGAAGGACATGATGCAATAAGTGTCTAGGAATGTTTGTTAATTTATTGCATTGTGTATAATCTTGAGTATGATTTGGTGGATACAATGTTGTAATATATGTTCAATAAAAAAAACAGGGCAAATGGATACCTTCCTTATGCCATGTACCTGACTACTGACTAGATTATTTCAACACTATGAAATTGATCTATATGATGATGTTCCAACTTGTCTCTCAAGTTGTAATGAAATAAATATTGAACTCACAAAAGGATGAGGTATATTAAGCATAAGGATGGCAAGTAAAGGTTGGTTTTAGCAATCCCTAGAGATAGTGAAGAGGATATTCCAATGCAAGAAGATGAAACAACAAGAAATAAAGCAGAACTTGAAGGTGATAATGAGGGTGAATAAGATTTTCTCTAAAATGTTATAGGAGATGAGCAAGATCTAAAAGAAGAGGAGGGTTCCCAAGGAAAAAATAGGAAGGATCCTTAGGCCGGAGATAATTCAGCAGTGACTGTCTCAGTGACTGTCTCAGACACTCTATACACTCCACCCACCACCATTCCAACCCCAACTCCTACTATACCTACAACTTCTTCTGCATCCCATGTCACAACCACCTTGACTTCTCCTTTTCTTAATGTTTTCACCTTGCAAGCTTTACTTTCAGTTAGTCCAGGATCTCTCAAAGTTGACTTGTAGGCATACATAAGGGAGCAAATCCATGCTTCTTGCTTTGCTAATCAATCTGACTCCACTACAAAGAAAAAGCCATCTCCTCCAAAATGATCTTCCCTTAAAGACATAAACTCATTTTCAAAAACAAATTCTCTAGTTTTTTAGGACTTTAAGATACTTTTAACTATGTTGTCTTTATGGCTAGTTTAAGTACACTAATTTGACTCTTTGAATCACTGTTGATATTCATACACTTATGAATTTAATTTCATTTTTTGCATCTTGTTTATATAATTCTTGTATATGCTTTACATTTATGCATTCCCATCATTATGCTTATGACAAAAATAGGGAGAAATAAGAATGTTAACAAGGGAAGAATGTTATTTTAAGTTCATCCATAGTTGGTTTTATCATCATAAAAAAGGGGGAGAATTGTTTAGATCATGTTTTCTATTTTGATGATGAATAAATACGGATGGAATAAGTTTTGCTATGTGGTTTGATGATGATACACATTTTAAGTAGAGTGGATTGATGTAAATATAATTGATTTGTGTAAATGAAATGAAATTCATGTAACTAAGTTGCTTGAATATGATAGAATAAATGTAAACAAGTTTTTGAAATAGGTTAAGGAAGGAAAATGTTAGAAGGAGAAATCTGTTAATGTTTTGTGGTCAGTTACCTTAATGGATTTGAAGTTAGCAACATCCGACAAAGTAAAACCTCGACAGATGCAAATCAGGCAAAGTTTATACTTGGTAAAAACCTCAATTGGTTTTTAGTCAAGGAGAAATCCAGGGAAGTTAATCTTCAATGGATTTCTTTATGAAGGAAAATGTCAGTGGTTTTTGGGTAAACGTCAATGGTTTTAGGACCATTGCTAGCAGTTACAAAGATCCAGTTTTAAAGTAGTTTGACATTTTTTTCAACATCCTTTGAGAGATTATCTCCTAGCAGTTGAACATTTATATTCATGGGAGATTTGTTGAAGAAAGTGAGAGTGAAAAAGATAGTGAGATCTTATTGTATGATTAAGAGAAAGTCAAGAAGTTAAGATTATGAGGAAATTCTAACATCTATTTTGCAAGTGAATGAAATTGGATAATCTGAAGTTAATTGAAGTATTAAAGTCACCTGAGATTTGAATTTGTTGTAAGCTTCTTTTTAGTATCTCCTTTATTATGTGGTTGTACCTTGGTTTGGGTTGTAAACTAAGAGATAGTTGAATCATTACAACGTGGTTAAGTGATTCATCTATATTGTCATCTAAAGGTGTAAGTCCAGAGAACAAAGTATCTGTACCACTATAACTTTGGGACTAAGTTGACTAGTGGAACCCAATTCTGTGATTGTGACTTAGAGAGTGGAGTAGATAAAGAGTGTCGAACAACTATAAACTCTGTATTATAAATTTTGTGTGATTGTTTTTGTAGTGCTTTTGAATCACTTTCATATATTGCATGAGTCTAGCCATAATATGGGACCAACGAATCTGTCTATGATATCTTCCTTTCTCTCTCTCTTTGTATAATCAATCAACCTATCGGAGAAGAGATCATTCATTTATATAGTAGTACCAACAATTCTAATTATAGAAAAGGCAAAATTGGTGTTTCTAAAATTGCATTATATATTCCTGAAAGGCTAAATTTGCAAAATACCACAAAAAGCAGATCCAATATTTCTAAATTTTTAGGATACCATGAAAGGTGGATCCAGTGTTTTTAAATTTTTAGGATACCAGAAATGGTAGATCCAGCATTTTTAAAATTACAGGTTGCCACAAAAAGCAAATTCGCTATTTCAAAAACTTGAACATCTTAAGATGTATTATCAGTAAAACTCTCCCTAACTCATTACATGCTAATTAAATATTAGCCAATGCAAAAATTCTTTCTATCCTATTCTATTATTACTCTTTCTAATAGAATTTGGAGAAGGGAACAAAAAGCACAACTCCATCGACCACTCAGGCATTGTTATCAAAACTAGACCAAACCGGCCAGTCAAACTAGTTCAACCTATTGATCCAAACCTTCTTTACTTGGGTTGATTTTGATGATGAATGTAATCAATCAACCAAGTTTTGATGATGAGCAAAAACATCTAAGTGAATGATTAAGGTATCGATAGTTATGTTCCCAAGTGTGTAGTGATACATGTACAAATTATATTCAATGAAGTAACTTTAGATTCATATCAAAGACAATATCTACTAATATTAATATTCAAAGGAAGAAAATGTCAATGCTCAAGAAAGAATAACCTTGAACTTAGAAGAGAATTTCAGACATATAGGGACACGTCGAAAATCAAGAGGAACAAACTCAGGATGCAATGAAGTTCAGTGTCTGAAATATGAAGACTGTAGACGTAAGATCTAAGTCTGGAACGACCTCCAAAATGATTCAGATGTGTGATCCAAGCTTCCAAGGCCAAACTATAGTTGAAAGATACGTCTGGCATCAAATGAGCTTCAAAGTCACTTCAGAAGTTCTTTAGACATTGTGAAGCATGATGATGAAGTAAGTAAAGTCGGATACCATGGTTTCGATGCAAAAACAACTTCAGAATATGTTGCAAAAGAGTAGCACATTGTTTTAGACATTAGGAATCCAAGTTCAGATGTGCTGAAGCATGAAGTTGTGATGCCGGAAAGTTAATGCCACTTTAGACATTATGAAGAACTTACTTCAGATGTATTAAAACATATCTACAATGCATCACTAAAGTTTGAAACTACAAAAGTTCAAAAATGACTAAGTCTCAAACTTTAGATGTAACCAAAGCAAGCTTTAGATGTGTTGAAGTTTTACTTTAGACATTCCCAAGCTAATATTAGAAGTGCTAAAGTTCAAACATAAGACTAAGTCATTCATGCCGCTTCAGACATTCAGAAGAACTCACTTCAGATGAAGTCGGATGAAAGAAGGACGAGTTGCATCATTCTAGATAATCCGAAGTTATTGCTTCAGATCGATCGAAGCTACGACGACTTCAAACAATGTGATCCTCCTATAAAGCACTCTCCACCATTCTAGACGTGCTGAAGTCTTCACTTCAAATGCTATGAAGCCTTGAGAACGCTTCAATGGTTGGAATTTTGAATGTCCCCTCGCATTCAATGCTCGCCACCAACCACAATGGGTAGATTTTAAATCCTAATATAAGCGGAGTAAACAGAGATGTTCCAGATGTTAGGGAAGCTATCAAATGAACTTAAAGAGCATTTATTCCAAGTTTTAAAGTTTTCTTCTAATGTTCTTTTAACTCCATTGCACAACATTTAGAACAACATTTAAAGCTTATTCTTCTGCAACTTCTTTGGAGCTTGAAATATGCATACTTAAGTGTATTGCATTTATTACTTCTACCTTCAATTTGAGAGTAAGAGGCATATACTTGTAAAATCTTTTTTGGCATTTATTATAGCAATCAAGGGGCTTGCTAGTTATATTGGTGATTATAGCAAGTAGGGAAACTTGTTGGGTGATTGTAAAAGTTATTGGTGAGCTTTGAAAACCAACAGTTGTAAGAACTTTAAGTTTAAGAAAACCAACAGGTGTTTAGTGGAACCTGAGTTTAGTAAGAGAAGCTAACTTAGAGAGTGGAGTAAGTATAGAGTTGGGCAGAACAATTATAAAAATACCAGCGTCTATTGTGTTGTGTGATTGCTTTCCATTCTTTTCGACACTTTGATTTTATTTGGTCATAAATTTTTAAAAGCTAAATCCTCCATCCATCCCCGCCCACCCCCCCCCCCCTTGAGCTACCACTTGACCAGGACCAACACAACCGTCAACTGGTGAGTTGACTGGTCCAATCTAGTCTAGTTTAGTTCAATAGTATTCTTTTTATTATTTTAAGATTATTAATAAAATAAATGATGAATTAAAATATTATATTATTATACAAAGGATCTATATATTGGCATTAACATCTATGGTTTAGATTTTTTAAAATTATGTTGTACTATTTTTTAATTTTTTTTCAAAAAAAGAAAACCAGTTGAACTGGCTTGATGAACCGGTTGGACCATGAACTAGACACATGACCGATTCAACCATCGGTCCAATTTTGATAACATTCCACCCAACTCAATGGAGTTATCGACCACCTAGCTCAATGGAACTAATAAAAAAAGCATGGCTTAATGGATCCATTGAAGACAAAACATGCGGTCTTAGGAAATTGCCCAGCTCAATGGAGACATTGAAGACAAAAAGGGCAGTTTAGAAACTGGCCAACTCCTGAAAGTTGTCAAAGACAAATTGTGCAGTCCTACAGGCAATAAGGAACAAATAGCAAAAATACACAACACAAACAAAGGTGGTAAAGTAATGATATTTTTATTTTCATTTCTCAATACTTTTTACATATCCTCATTAGCATCTTCTGAATTTGCATCGCGAATATTTATGGTTTGGAAACCTCCAAGTCAAATCTCTTTCATAGTAGTAAAAGCCATCTAAAAAGAAGCCATTATGCTACTTTGGAATCTTGAGTGTTGCATCATTTATCATACCTATCGCATTTTGGAAGTGTCATTCACAAAGAAATACACAAAAGCATCACCTAAACAAGGGGAACTAGAACAATGGAAGCATATTTTCATAAATTGAACCTAATGAAAACATGCACTGAAGATCGAGCAAATGAGAAGTTGGGTTCCACCACATCTCCTTGAGGGGTAAGACGGGTTCTACCATGTCTCCTTGAGGGGGACTAGTGTTAGGGATCTCTAACACTAGATATCTATTATCCAGCTGGCATTATGTCACATCAGATTCTTATTTTGATGAGAAGCCTCTTCCAACTACAATATGGTTTCATAAGACTCCACAACCATTCTTTAAAAGGAAATCCTAGAAGAACTAAGGATGTGTATTCCTATAGAATTCTCTTTTTGACAACAATTTTCATCCCATTTGCATATAGATTGCGTATATTCTTACATGCGCACCAGATATGCATTCTCTTAGACAAGCTCTCTTTTTATTATTTACACCCCTTACTAAGGTCCCCTACTAACTTGAGCATCGTATTGGTCCTGATAGGATAAGCTAGAACCCAAGAGGGTGGAGAATTTGGTTTTATAAAATTTATTTCTTTTAACTCCTGTTTGATCAAATCTCTCTCTTTCTTTTATGTTGGAGTGCTAATCAAAATGAAGTAATGGATAAAACAAGTAAGAATATAGAGGAAAGATCAAGCATAGATAGCACATGCAACTTATAGTGGTTTGGGCTCTCTCTTGGCACCTACTTCATTCTCTGAGTCAGCCTTCCTTGCTGCACATAGGTTTGACTAATCTTTTGTGGAATCTCACTTAGTTTTTCTGAGCTAACCAAGAACTCATGTACTACTTAGTTTTCCTGAGCTAACCAAGAACTCATATACGGGTTTTACCCAGCTCACTAGAAATTTACTATCTTGGTTTTTATGAGCTCACCAATAACTCTAACAATGTTAGTTTTCACAAGCTTAACAATAACTTTAAGAATGTTGGTTTTTACAAACTCACCAACAACTCTAACCCTAGTTTTTAAGCTAACCAGCAACTTCTACAAATGAAATAAATAAAATAAGAATTTACACTTTTTGACGTGTTTCTTGTTGAGTGCTAAGGAAGATCTTAGATGCAATTCTTCTCGGTGAAAAAGCTCTTCCCTTATGTTGTTGAGAGATTGGCCTTGAAGGAGATTGGAGAATGAAAGCTCTTTTGGAATATGAAAGTGGTGGATCTTGGCCTTAAGATTTGCAAGATGATTTTTCTCTTTTGGAGATTTTTTTTCTCTATCTTGTTTTTCAAACGTCCTTTAAGTGCTCCTTAAATAGATCTTGAAAACTTGATCGTTGGATAAGGAGCTTAGAATTTTTGTTATTTGCAATGTTCGAATTTTCGATCGTTGGGCATCCTCAAGCAGAATGGTAGGTGCCTGGGCCAAGTGGCTGTGCACTAGGCGATATGCTAGGTGGTTGGGCCAAGTGACTGTGGTTAATTTTCTAACTTTTCTTCTAAGCATACCTTGCTGCCTTCTGGCAGGTGGTATGGCAGGTGGCTACTATACCGGCTATGCTCCTAGGCAGTAAGCATAGGCGGTTTGCCTTCTAGTACTTCATTTCTTGATTCATCCGACTGTCCATTGCCAGGCAGTTACTCCAAGTGACCTGTGTTCTTTAATTGTGTTTTTGCAGTTTGCTATTTTTTGAAACTTTGACATCTCTTATTTTAAATCAAAATGCATTTGTCACATGTAGTATATATGAAGTATGAATAGGATATTTGATTCATACTTTCTAAAGGATGCATATATTAAGTATATTATCATTTATTTGTTCATACACCCATGATTTCATTAAAGCTCATGTATATACTATGTCAAAGTGTACTGAAATAATTGTTCAATTATGAATATCAAAAAAAAATTAATTTCCATAAGTTGTAGATCATGGATAGCCAAAATGAATTTGTGCTTTGAAAAAGATAAGTTCACTTAAGCATGTTGTTGTTCTTTTATCTACAAATGATGTTTTCATATTTTTTTTGTTTATGAAAACATGCCTAATTAATTATACACATATTTCCTTGAAGTATATCAAACATTCTATAATTATCCATTCATGATATACATACGTTGTGAAGCATGGATATTTGCTTTAATTTGTATAATTTATATAAACTTCATCCGATTAAGATTTCTTTCTTTTTTAAGTTAATACTTCCATGTAGAACATGTATATATTCATAAAAGAACCAACATATGATAATAAGATGATTGCATAATGGATTATATGATTATTTTTCTTTGTTTATCAAGTAATCATAGATATGCAAAAGATTCTTAGAAGAAAAACAAATATGAATGTACTTTGAAATCATTCTAGTAGAGCATTTGAAAAATGTATTATGACAATTTGTTCTTATAGCATAACATTTGAAATCATAGCAAAGTATACGTATATGCTTGTTGTTGGAAGTTGGAGTATTCATTAGAATAAGTATACTTTCTTCTGAAGTAATTTATAGTTGGATAAATAGATTAGAAGATTGGTTTCAAAGATTCTAAAACATCAAGTTTAAACTTCAGAGCTTTTGAAGCAATTTCTTCAGAGTTTATGATGTGACTTCAGAGTTTATAACATGACTTCAGAGGAGTTAACTAGATGTTATTTCAGAGGTTAAAAAGTTATATTGGGTACTAGCTTCAGAGTTTTCTGATCCTTAGGAATTAAAGAGTTAGTTCAAAGTTTCTGAAACTACTTTAAGTATAAGCCTTATAATTTTTGAGAAATTATATTAGGACTTCTGATGATGCAGAAATAACTTCTGAAATACTATTTAAAGTTTTTGAAATACTTCAAGAGTATTCTAGTGGTATACATGAGTAATTCAGATACAATGTTTAGGCAATATTTTACTTCTGATAATCATGTGATCATTATCATTATAAAGTAATTAATTTATACTCACGGATCAACATAAATTGTATATAGTAGGCACATGTATAGTTATATTTTTTGTTTTCCAATGTTAGCAATATCATTAGCATAATGCAAATCTAGTCTAAGTTTTATTGTCATTAAAATCATCTGTAATACATATATGGATCATCATCACAATACATCTATGACTCAACACATCGGAGTGCTAGTGCCAGGATTACCCCCGACACCCTCTAATATTTTCTATCTTGCAAGATCTTCATACAAGAGTCTAAGAAAACTAGTTTAGGTATGACTCAAACACAAAGAAATTTTATTGAAGATATAGACAAAATATACACGTGTTTTTTGCTTTTGAACCCGATTGGATAAAATTATTTGAATGCCTATGTTCTATAGAATGCCCATCTGTAGATTGATGGGAATACGATAGCATTCAAGGAGCCAACTTCCGGGCGGGCTCTTATTGCAGCTCTCCTGATGGACTGGGAGCCCATCCAACCGAGTAAACTTGAATTTTGGCTTTTGTGGTGGGTTCAATGCCCATTCCACATACAACGTTGGGTTTGTGGTCTTCGCCTGCTGCAATCACACAGTTCATTCTGCACATTCCTTCCTTATTAGCCAATATCTTGAGAGTGAAGACCCACCAAAGTAACTGAATTCTTTGTGCAGACCATATCCTAAAAATAGGAAAAATAAAAATCTAACAACTGCATAGTAACCATGAAGTTCATAATTTACTGGCATCATTAAAATGATGTATATTGCAAGAGAGTGGAACATTGTAAAAATTATAGATCCTAGAGGAAGGAAAAATGAAATGATGATGAAAATGGTAAAATTAGATTATATGAGGAAGCTAAATTAATGATGGACTTAATATAATATTCAGTTGAGGTAAGATGTAAATAGAAGCGAAATGAGAGACAAGACGGGTAACTATGTTCCTGGATCAACCAAACTGACCTGTCATAAAGTGGAAGCATCAACTATGGAGCCCACATCCTAAAATAACTATGTATGATGTATCCTCTCTCTCCAATTTCATCTACAAAACAATAGTCCGAGGTCGAACGGTGGAAATGTAATCCGGTTCTATTTTAGGAGAACCGTAACAATTGCTAGCTTGACATGCTACGCATCCAAACAAACAACTGATGATTTAAAGCCAAAGGTTCGACTTCTTAGTCGTCCAATCACCTCCCCATTACGTCCACCACAAAATCCGTACGAAGGGAAACATATAGCAAAATTTAGATTATTGATGAAGCCGGCCACATAACTCTCTCTCTCTATATATAGATAGATAGAGTAGATATTCAAATTCTCGTATGCTTCCCTAATGATGCTTGCCATCACGTGGCATGTTGCCCAGGAAATGATGATGTGCTGTATCCGTGGTGTGATTCACGGTTGGTACTGGGGCCTCGTTGCACGGTTTGTCCCGTGCAATAATTGCTTCTGCTGGACTTTGAGGATACGGGTCAGCCGCTCCTTCCACAAGAATTAGACCGTTACGAAGAAACTGTCGACAACTCATGCAATGCCGCAGTCGCATTGTATCTCTTGCAAATCAGACCCAGCATTGGGTTGTCGGATGATTCCATTCGAAGGGAAGGAAAAGACTTTAATTGAAAAGAGGAGTAAAGGAAAATCAAATTTCCCAAAAAAGCCAAATTAACTTTTACTTACAGTAATAATCTATTTTTTTTATTATTATCTATATTTTTAATTATTATTTAATATATTACTAGTTTAATTTTCATTCCTTTTTATTTTCATTCCAAACAACCAATTACTCATGAAAATTCTATTTTTAATAGTTAATTTGATATATAATTATTTAAAAAAAATTATTATCATCTATATTTTTAATTATTATCTTATTTATTTTAACATTATTCACATTATGGCTGAGTTAATCTCATGTATTACTAATATTATGTTAATTCTTTTCCATTCAATCAATCATCTTTGATTTAAAAGTAATATAATATCATTAATTTTTCTTCATCTGGAGAATACTAACAAGACCAGAACCTGTCTTGAGCCGCTGCCAAATTGTAAGTTTAGGCCTGTTACATCAAAGTCATGATTTGTAAGCCATCGTTCCTACCCAGTCAAGTTGATTACTCGCTCATGCTATGACCACGTGTTATCTTCCTAATTAATCAGATGACCAAGCTCAATTGATGGAATTTACCTTTAAGATATATTTCATACGCCCATGGCCAAATACAGAATTAATGAAGCTCAATTACGCTGTGGCCCACCATGTGATGTGCCTCGGTTTATTTAAGTGCTGCAGTATCTTCGTTTGCTTACGCCCTCATACATTGCGCGTGCAAACTAGGCGGCCGCATATGCTTGCTGTCCCAATGCGCGTCTAAGACATGTAGACCCCAACTAGCGTATCGGATTCACCGGGGTGGGCTTTAATTACTTCAAGTCTTCAACCAAGCTTAGGGAGTAGAATGCCAGGTAACGATCATCACCTGCAAACGGTTGCTTGGTGGGGGCCAGCAGCCTCCTGCTGCTGCCCTCTTCCGCCTCATCTCGCGGCAAATGGCACCCCCACAAAGGTCTGGCTGCCGTCTTTCGGTTGCCATCATTCCGGCCTAATCGCTTAAGAGAGTTGAAAATATGTGTGTGTGTATATATGTCCTGAATGAATACTCATGCCAAATATATAATTTAGGCTTTCTTAATTTGGTTGGGTGTAAAAGGAACCAAAAAGTCTCAAAAGAGCGTAATAGCGCCATTTTTCTGCTCTTTTTATTTGATATAGTTTTATCATTTACCCACGAATCTAGCTAATTTAGCATGTGATTATGCGAAAGAATGACTGGATGGTGTGCTGATGATAAAGTGAACGGATGAATTTACATGAATGAATGACTAGATGGTGTGCTGATGATAAAGAGAACGGATGAATTTAACGTGAATGACAATGACGATCAATGCTTATATGCGAATTTAATTACCTTTATCTTTAGTTTTTGTAGTTTTGATCTTTTTACGAGCACTAGTAAAATGGAAGAGATGGTGCCACATTACACACATCTTATTAGAGATACTTGCAATGTTGAATCGAATTTGGCGGATATATAGTCTAGTTGATAATGAGTGCAAATCGATTTGCATAACTTATATAGCAATATGGATTTCATCTTTCAATGGTTTAATGACCCGCAAGATTCAAGTCAAGATAAAAATTGATAGGGTTCAGCATTGTATATTCTATACAGATTGTGGAACAGATGGATGTATTTTTTTTGCCCCAACTTATTAGATCACTATAAAAGGTAGTTATTAGATATGATTTAATTGATTATAAGGTAACGATGAAAGGCAAAGAGGCAGGAAACTTTTTTATCGTTGTCACTAGAAATTTAAAAGTCTAAGAAGTGAGAGAAGCGTAATAAAAGTGTGTTCATTAATTGGTAAAAAGTGTATGATTTTCTTGATGTAAGTATCCTATATATTATGATCTTGTGAGATTACAATGGATTTTTTTGTGATGTTTTCTTCATATTAAATGATTTTTCATATAAATTTTGAGTACTTCTATGATATATATAATCATCTTAGCTACTGTCTATGATTTAATGATCTCTGTGTGCTTGTGGTCATAATACTAAACAAAATAACATGGCAAAAATATAATGAATGCTATAGGAATGAAGTGCTCCTATGTGCTTTAATAGGTCTTCAAAAGAACAACGTTATTGTTCCTTCTACAGTAGTTAACTATTTCTTTTTATTTTAATCACTTTTAGTTGAAATCATCCAACTTTATTGACATCATTTCTCATATGTTAGGGAACTGTAACACAAGATAAAGACAACAGCTGGCAAATTAGCCAAGTCAGACTTCTACTCCAATAAGAGACCTATTCTGACTGTCATGCGGTTCTGTAAGACTCTGCTGAGAGCTAATACCACCTACAAGAGGGACTCCTAAGAGAACTAAAAGATGAATTATCATTCAGAATTCTTTCCTCGACAAGAATCCTACTCTAACCCTAATCGTCTTGGTATACAATTTCGACCAAGGTCGAGCTATAAAAACACAAGATATGCATGTCTTCTAATCATAAGCTCTCTCCATTATTTATAACCCCTTCAAAAGTTCTATTACTAACTTGAGCATCAGTGTGTTCATGCCAAGATCATGCCTGGTGCCCTCTGATGTTTCATTTGTCTTATAGGATCTTCATCCTAAGATTATTAAAAAGCAATTTGGGTGAGTGTCCAAACATTGGTGCAGTTTGTGAGAATGTTCAATAACTCAGTTATGTCAAATGGAGATCTAATCTTCCTCCATCTAATCCCTTAATAAGATACGATCCATCTCCCGAAGCTAACCATGGTAGCTCACAAAACTTTGCATCGACCTCCAAAATGAAAATGCTTTTGGAGCAATTACTGTAGATGAATAATCTTATGATGCATTAGCAAAGGAAGTTCTTAGACAAGATGCTCGTCTCAAACAACCAAAGAGGTAGCCTCCATTGCAACTTTTCATTACCGCTTCGAGGTCAAAGTTGGAATTTTGTCAAATTGTTGAACCAATTTCAAAATATGTCGGAACTGGCTATCAAGTAAGACTCATCTTCCTACACTCCAACAAGGAGTGAGACTAGTAATAATGCTTGCACTTGAGCTGGTTCCTAGTATTGTAATTAACATGGGGATAATGAAGGTTGCATTGGCAACAATTCACACAAGACACCAAGAGGTAAGGAAATTCTCCCTTTCTATTGAGGAAAGGGAACATATTAAAGAATTATCAATTAGCTAGCCAGATCCACCAATGTCGTGAGGGAACCAACCTAACAACAGTTAGACATGTGATGCAATTTAAGACAAGGCGCAATTCGATATACAGACAAAAGTGCATAAGCTCTTAAAGGAAAGAATTGAAAGGCTAGAGAAGAGGATCTAGAGAAGGTATGCAGAATATGGAGGAATAATTAAATGGCCTCCCTTCACAAGGAAAATCATGGAAGAACCCTTACCAAAGGGATTCAAAGTCTCCGATATAGATGCCTATGATAGAACAACAGACTAGAGACCACCTCTCAAGATATGATGGCTAGAGTGTAAGCATCCAATGCCATAAGTATTGAGCCTTCTGGCCTACATTGAATGGAGTAACACTATTGTAGTATCAAACTTTGGATCTAGTATCCATCAATATTTTCAGAGACTTGCAAAGGTGCTTCCTTACTAGTCTCATAAGATAGTGCAGATGAAAGAAGATAATAAAATCATTGATAGTGGTCAAACAAAATGATACAGGGTCCTTTGGAGAGTATGTTGATAGATTTAATTGACTTATTCTAGATATCAAGGGATTAGATTAAACTATGGCGATGATAGGATGACAATGCTATAGAATGAGATCAAAAGTAAATAGATCTAGTATCACCTACATCTAGAACCATGAAAGAGTTACTCTAAACTCTTGGAATCCATCAACAGACATGTCGACATAAAGGAATTCATTAAGGGAGTTGATAACATCTTTGGTAAAAGAAAGAATAAATCCTCGCATCTGGGGGGTAGTCATCAAAAGGAGGGAGAGGACCATTCAATAGAGAGAGGGGGAGGTATGACAACTGCACCTCCCAAATAGGTCCCATAAGCATATTTATTAAGAAATCAAGAGCCAAGGATACCTCCCTCAATCCTACCCACTAAAGTCGAACCCCAAGAGATAAAAGTCTAGAGTCTAAAAAGTATTACCTCTACTACAGAGACATGGGTTATGACATTAAAGATTGCAGACACCTTAAAGAAAGATAGAAATTTTAATCAAAAGAGAAAGACTAAAGTAATCAATATGAGACATTGGGTGAAGAAGGGAAGGAGCAAATAATAGGTGGGAGGATGCTTCTTGATAGAAAGAGACAGCTCGCAAAGAACAAGAAAGGGATTGCTACAAAAGAAAACTGCCTAATGACTAGAATCATCAACTTAATTATTGGGGGACTAGTGTCAGTGAAAAATACTCAGAGTAGAAGAAAAGCATACATGGAGCAGATTAACATGGTAAGGAAAACTTCTAAAAGAATGAGGGAAGATGATTTTCCCATTACTTTCACACAATATAGTGGTCTCGCATGATGATGTTATAGTCATCATAGTAGTCATCTCAAATTTTGAAGTGAAGCAGATAATGGTAGATAGCAGATCATCTGCTTACATCTTGTTCTATCACTACTTTGAGAAAATGAAAATCTCTAAAGAAAAATTGAAGCTGGTAGCGAGTCAATTAATGAGATTCACAGGCAATAGAGTGGTAACTAAAGGCATCATTATTTTATTATACACCATGGGAGATGGAGAAATAAAAACCACTAGCTTCATAGACATTTTGGTTGTAAAGGTACTATCATCTTACAACAAGGTGCTAAGGCACCTAGGGTAAAATAGGATGGAGGTAGTGGTATCCACATACCACTTAATAGTAGAATTTTCACCACTAGCGGAGTAGGCATGGCCAGACGTGACCAAAAAATCTCATGGGAGTGCTATGAAAGCTCCATGAATTGAAAAGCTCCTAGTAACTTGTAGATCAATACATTTAATATGCATGAAGAGCAATAGATCTCTCGCAGTGAACCGATGGAGCTACTGCTGATGGTTTCGCTTTTCCATGACAATCTAAAGAAAGTTATTCAAATCAAATTTGGCCTAGAGTCACTTGTCAACAAGAATTAATGGCCCTCCTAAGGAAAAACTTAGACATTTTTGCATAGGAACCCTTAAACATGCCAGGATTGGTTTCTACGATAGCCTACTATAAGCTCTCCATTGACAAAAATCACAAACATGTTAGACAAAAGAAATATCTATTATCGCAAGAGAAAAGAGAAACAATCATTGTCAAAGTGGAAAAGTTATTATAAGATGGCTTCATTATATTGGTACATTATTCAAAATGGCTAGAAACAAGAGTAATGGTCCAGAAGGCTAACGGGAGGTGGAGGATGTGCATAGATTTCATGTCCTTGAACAAGGCTTGCTTAAAAGATAACTAGCCACTCCAAAACATTGACTAGTTAGTTAACTCTGTTATAGGACACAAACTACTAACCTTCATAGATGCTTTTTTAGGATATTACTAGATTCGGATGCATTAGTCTGACTAAGAAAAAATGGCATTGATAACAAACATAGGCATGTATTGGTACAAAGTCATGCATTTTGAATTAAAGAACATAGGTGCCACTATCAAAGGATGGTAAACAAAGTGTTCAAAAGCTAAATTGGCAAGAACATGGAAACTTGTGTGGACGATATGGACATTAAGAGTTTTTATCACAGCGACCATCTCAAAGATTTGGAAGAGACATTCCAAATCCTTTGGGAGCATTAGATAAAGTTCAACTCATAGAAATGTTTCTTTAAAGTCTTATCATGGAAGCTCTTAAGATTCCTAATATCCTAGAAAGAAATAAATACCAACCCCAAGAAAACCTAAATCATCTATGACATGAGAGTGCTTAGCAATACAAAAGAAATATAGAGTCTAATAGGAAGGCTAGTAGCGTTGAACAGGTTCTTATCAAAGTCAGCAAAAATAAGCTTACTTTTATCAAGGCACTTCAAAAATGAAACATTTGGGAAGTAGTGGAAGCGTTTGAATGGATCCAACAATAACAAAATGCCTTCAAAGACTTAAAAGTATATCTCAAATCCCTCATATTACTCTGTGCCCCTAAAAAGGGAGAAACCTTGTATATTTATTTGGCCATAGGACCTAAAATGGTAGCAATAGTGCTATTTTGACAGTGGGGACCTTACCAACAACCAATATATTATGTTAATAGAATATTGAGGAATGTTGAAGTAAGGTACCTCGTAGTGAAGAAGATAACCTTTACTTTGGTAATAGTTGCAAGGAGACTACGCCTATACTTTTAGGGGCATCCAATCTATGTCTACACTGACCAAACCCTAAAGAATCTCTTTCAAAAGATGAAACTCTCAGGCTACATGGTCAAATGGGTAGTGGAGCTCAACGAATTCAATATTGAGTTTCTCCCACGAATGACCATCAAAGAACAAATCATGATTATGGAATGCACCAATAATGGCATTGAAGAAACAACGATCACAACAAGGCCCAACTCCAACACCAACAAGGAACACGCTCTCCCTCAAATAGTAATGATACCTACCTTTGTGCTACCAGAACAAGTATGCTACGAAGAAGTATGCCCTAGCACTACTATAAGAAGTATGTTAGCAATCGCAGCAATAATGCCAACTTTGGTAACACTAGAAGAAGTATGTTGCAAAAAGTGCTTCCTCCCAAATAGGAACCATAGTGAAAACTTTACATGGATTGGTCCTTAAATAAGGTGAAAGTGGGAGCTGAGCTCATCCTACAAAGCCTAAAGGGAACCTCAATCTAGTATGCTCTTTGATTTAGCTTTCCTGCTACCAATAATGGAGCTGAATATGAGGCCCTACTAGCAAGTCTCAGGATAGCCCAGAAATTAAAGGTCCAAGAGTTGCAAATTTACAACTATTCTCAACTCATAGTAAAGCATCTTGGTGCAATATTTATTGGCCACCCACCATATGATGAAACAAATTCTCAATGTTTCCATTTTACAAACACTAAGGGAAGCGAATGAGAAAGCCAACATGCTATCAAGGTTGATCTCAACACCCACATTTTTCCATGAAGAGCCATATTGCTTGAATACCTCACCAACCCAAACATCAAGGAAATTAAGTAGATGACATTAGTAGTCCAAGAACCATCATGGATGGATTCAATCCATACATATCTACAAAAGGGGAAGAAACTAGCAAATCCACTAGAAGCAAAGAAATTAGTGTAATTCGCATCAAAATTCATCTACCTCAATGATAAATCATATTGTAGAGGGCATACGCGCCATATCTATGATTCATGACTAAGAATGAAGGGAGGAGAATCATCAAGTAACATAAAAGACAATGCACAAACTACCTTAGGGCCAAAACCATTGCTTTTAAAGTAGTAAGATAAGGGTATTACTAACCCACCATGGCTTCCAATTCAAAGGAGCACGTGAAGAAACGTGATCAATGTCAAAAGCATACAATATCCCATGCCTCCCAGCTACCAAGTTAACAACTATCAACAGCCTATGGCCCCATTCTACCAATGGAGGATGGACATTTTGGGACTATTCCATCTTGTGATAGGAAGGTGAAAATACATGATCATCGCAGTCAACTACTTTGCTAAGTGAGTGAAAGCCAAAGCAATCTGATCCATAATTAGCTACCTAAATGGAAGGCTTTTTGTTGGGAAATATCATATGTAGATTTAGAGTACCTTAAGTCTTGATCATAGATCATGGGATCCAATTTGATAGCAAACCTTCCAAGCTTTTAGTGCCTTCCATGGAATTCAACAAAAGTTCTCTTTGGTAGCTCACACCCATACTAATGAATTTATGAGAGTGATAAAAAAAATTCAATGGAAGGGTTGTAGAAAATTTTAGAAGGTTTGGGCAGTAGCTGGTATAATGAGCTCTCTAAAGTATTATGGGCACTACGATTACTTCCAAAAAGGTCCATTAGTGAAACTTCTTTCATGCTCACCAATAGTTCTGAGGCTAACATACCCCTTAAGCTACAAATCCCCTCTATCAAGGTCCAAAACTTCCACCCAGAGCTAAATGAAGAAGCCTTCAAGGCTAATTTTGATATTCTCGATAAAATTAGGACCAATGCCGAAGCAAGAGCCACCAGTCACAAAAACCTGGTAACACAATATTATGATAAGAAGGTTGAAGCACGAGGCTTCTAGGAAGGAAACCTAGTTCTATGGAAAGCATTAGTTAAAAATCCAATAAGTACCTAAGGAAAGCTAGCACAAACCTAAGAAGGACCATACCGGATCAATGAAGTCCTGAGTAATGGAGCTTATAAACTACAATGGCTGAATAGGAGTGTTGAGTCTAACCCTCTTTAATTAGCTTAATTTTGATGATGAATGTGATTAATCAACTACGTTTTGATGATAAATAAATATTTGAGTAAAAAGTTAAGGTACTAATAAATTATATTCCCTAGTATTGCAAAAATAAATGAATAAAATAGGTTAACTACTTTAGGGAAGTAACTTCAGAGTGATGAACAACATAAACAATATCATATCAAGTTGAAACCCATTTTACTTGAGTTTTCAAAGGAGGAAAAACCAATAAATGCTCAAGGAAAGATAATTTTGAACTTAAAAAAGGATTTCATATGCACTAGGACACTTCCGAAATCAAATGAAACAAGTTTCAGAAGATATAGAAGCCATCAGAAGGTCTAAAAGTCAAGTATGAAAGCATAAAAGATAAGTTTGAAAGCTTTAGAGTAAGTTTAGAGGATGTTTTAGATTGTGGACATGAGCTTTGAAGGTGAACTTCAACTCTTAAAGATCTCAGAGATTAAGTTCAGAAGATGTTGAAGTTGTTAGAAGGTCTAAAAGCTTTGTCTAAAAGCTTCAAAACAAGCACAGAGGAAGAATTCTATGCTTCAAAGGTCAAAAGGGACAATTAGAAGTCAATTCAAAAGCAAGGAAGTCTTTCAAAAGATTTTTCAGATAATAAACACAAGCTTTAAAATGGAAAATATAGCCATTGGAAATGTCAGTAGCTAAAAGGAACTTTAGAACTTGAGAGGCTAACTTCAGATGGTTTGAAGTGCATCGCTGAAATGAAGTTCAAACTAAGTCAAAATTCAGAAGGTCTGAAAGAGAGCTTCAAAAGAAATTTAATTCAGCAATGGTAATTGACAAGGCACCTGACCTTCAAAGGGTTTGAAGCACGCTTATAAGGCAGATTATGTTGAGTATATAAAATGCAATCTAAAACAGTCAAAAATTTACCAAAAGCAATCATTAATGGCTAAATGATCTTCCAAGAGTATAGAAAGAGGATTCAAATCACTGGAAGAGAAAATTGAGTGAATTAAAAAATGAGCATTTACAAGACTTCAAGTCTTCTTTCAAGCTTTCAACTCCAACAATGCTAAACTCTGATATTGCATTCAAAGCTCCATCTTCAACGATATTTAAGGAGTTTGAAATCTATAATTTTAAGTTTTATTCATTATTCAATTTTAAATTATTTACAATTTGCCTAAGTAAGGGGCAATCACTTTGTACAATTTGTTATTGGCTTATCTTTCTGCAAGCAATGGGATTGCAATGTGATAATGTTTTATACAAAAAGTAGGAAAGACTTGCTAGGTTTGAAAGAGTTGGTTATCTTAAAAAACTAATGTGTATTTTTTATCAGTGTGATCAAAGTGTTAGTGAAACCTGAGTGCAGTAGAAAAGACTGACTCAGAAAGCAGAGTAGGAACCCTGCTTGGGCCAAATCACTATAAAAATCTATGCTTAAGTGTGATGTGTGGCTTTCTGCATTTTACTTCAACACCACTATCTTTAATTTAGACTTGTGGTCATAATTTTCATCTCATAAGAGTATTCATATTACATTTGAGATTTTTTATAAAATAATTCTTTTTCTTAAAGAAATATCTATCACTTTATTTCAAACTAGTACTTCCTCTTGAAGCTTTCAAGCTCAAGACGGTATCCTCCATCTTAGTAAATTGCACAACTCCAACCTCCCACCATCAGACCTATGGAAGTAAGAGAACAACGAAGCCCAAACTAATATACCCATGAGGCTCAGCTTAGATGAATACTGGGATCATAACTTGAAATAAGAAGGGATTTTGAAGTATAAAGCATGAACACCAGAACCCGAACCTCAATAGGAAAGGATTCCAAGATGTAAAACAGGAAGAGAAAATCTGACACAGTCATAAGAAGGGATTTGGTGAAACCTACACTAGTAAGTGCATTGACAAATTATCATTCTCACAAATTATGCCACATTCAATGAATTTATAAACAATTTTTATTCACTTAAGAAGTATGGTATGTATCCTCATCAAACTCTCCAGAAAATATATCACTAATTTCCACACTAGGGAGCTTCCAGATTAGTTTTCTTTTGCAAGAGTAAAAGCTATCTGAAAATAAGGCCACTCCTTGGTTTAAAATCATTTCCCAATACTTGGGTTCTACCACTAGTTACTCCAACCATAGTTGTTAAAGGTGCAAGGCACACTAGGGCATAAAAGGGTCCTAAAGCCTACATGCATGAGACATAAGCGAGGTTTGGGCCTAAGCAAAGCAAGGCGCACATTATATAAATATTATAAAAATATTTATGATATCTTACTTATGTAAAAATCATATTTAAAGGATTAACATCACTAAAAAAAAGAAATAGCATATCAATTTTTATTATATGCATTTAAAAATCAAAGAATAAATTAGAGTGTTAAGATTCAACATTCAATATACAACTCAAACTCTTAAAGATAAAAGAAGAAGTATATGATTATATGCATTTATGCATCACATCACAATACCACAACACATGATAGAAAATGTACTATAATATCAAAATTCATCTTCATCTCTCATTCCATCATCATGCCCTTTATGAAAAGACTTGTATCCATCAACATCTTCTTCTTTAAATTCATTTAAGTTAGCTTCCTGCCCTTCAAAATAAATTGAAGAAGATGATGAAGCATACCTTGAAACATATGGAGTTGAAGAAGATGTTGCTCTAATGAGATGATTATGCTCTTCACCCCAAGTTAATTCATCATCTTCAATTTATTATACTTTATAAATACTAAATTATTCAAGCAGGTTTACTTTAATCAATTTCTTCTTTTCTTATGAAGCTGCAAAAGTTCAAATTTTAAATTAATACACAAATATAAATATTTGTTCTACGAATATAAATAAAACAATTATCAATATATTTTAAATATTTAAGCATTTACATTTTTTAAGATATTCCAATCTCTTTCATAATAAATGCGCTGCAAGTGAGACATTAAGAATCTTTATAGCAAACTTTTGTAAGTTTTGAGCACTAACACCATAAAGAGCCCATCACACAGCTATTAAACAAATTATACAAATAAAATGTTACTTCTAAATAAACTTTAATAACCACTAAACTAAAAAAAATATATCATACTAAGAATACAAATTTACTTAGAGCCACTGTGCTTCTTTGTCTAATAGTCAAAGTATTTCTAAAAATGCCTTCAACTTTCTTATACATGCTTAACTCCTTTGTTATTTTGTCTTGAGCTATGTCACTTGGAACCAATTTTCTGAGACAATTATATAATGCCTGTGTTACTTTTGGATCTGTATCAATATTGAGATTTGAATAATAGAATTATGGGTTTAAGAAGTACTCGACTGCATGCAATGGCCTGTGGAGTTGAACTTCCCATTTTTTATCAATAATTGGAATTTTTTTTCTTATATTTCTCTCCATTTGTATTAAAAATATTAGCAATGTCTTCCTTATCCCTATCCATATCTTCATAAATGTATCACAATGGAGGCTTCTTCCCACCATCGACTAATCTAAGTACATAAACGAGAGGGTCTGCCACTTTTTTTAAGCAACAAACAATGTTTGTCCAAAAAGGACTTAAACATAATTTTTACTATTTTTTAGCTCATTGTTCTTTTGCCCATTTGCTAGTTGTCTATTGTTCTGAAGTAAACATCTTTCTCAAGTTACCTTGTTACTTGTGAATAGTTGAGAGAGTTATAAAAGCTATTGCAAATCTTATTTTTGTAAGTTTAAGCAACTCTCTTTGGCTTGTAAATTGCTTCATTAAATTAAACACACCTACATGATTATAGATTTAACTATTTAGTGCAACTACCTTCTTCATTGTAGAATTCAAGTTTGTAATCTTCCATATATTTTCCAATATCAAATCTAAACAATAAGCAGCACATGGGGTCTAATATAACTCTTGATACTTTGCCTCTAACAACCTCCCTAGACAACACATAAAATGAAATATTAACTCCAAAGTTAATGAATAATGTAATAACATAAAGTGACTATGCAATAATATACAAAAATCGTAAAATATTCTTACCATCCATCACATTATTTGAAGCACTATCTATGACAACTTGTATAATATTCACTTTTCCAATCTTTTCCACAAATTTATTAAATATTTTTCCCCACTCTTCATATAAGAAGAGGCATTAACATATTCACCAAACATTATTCCTTTAGGATAATTTACTAAAAATTAATCAATGTTCTACCTCTTCTATCTTTACATCCATATGTCATAATAATGTATCCTATCTTAGCCCATTCTTCATTATAACTGGCCATTAAGTTTGCTATATGTTCCAACTTCTTCAACAAAGTAACTCGTATTTCAAGGTATATTGGTAGCTTCATGCCAAGACCATATTGGACAATAGCTTCTATAGCTTTTGCAAACTATTATAATTAACTACATTAAATGGGATCCTTGCATCATGAATCCATCATACAATGTGTTTGCAGACCTTTTGTCTTACTTTTTTTTTAATATCCATTACTTATTAAAGTTTGTTTCTCCTTTTCTTTCTTTTCTCCACCACTTTCTCTAGATTAAGTGTGAAAAATATATCCATTGGCCCATTTTGTCCTAGATTTTTCAAAGGAGGAGATTTTTTACTGATTCCACTAGAAGCCACTATCTTTTTACCTCAATTGTTAATATTTGCAACATCGTCCTCTTCATTATCTTCTTCTTCAAATTCAACCCTATGCAAATATTGCACTAAATCCAATCATTTCTTATCTTGTTTTTTCTTCATCATGTATTCTCTAATCTCATCTCTCACATGTCTATGACATTTTTTACATGCGGATGCATTTTTGTATTCCTCTACAAGGTATTGTTTTGCATGATGTATGCCACCTTTAGTTACTTCACCACAAAAGATGCATTTAACTATATTCAAATCTTTTAATTTCTCTACAATTGCATAGTTCCATATGGGGTCATTCTTTGAACTGCTGATGATGTATCTAAATAGAATATACTTCTATAATTCTATTTTACAACACTACAACAAACATGGAGAAAAAAACACAAGTTAAATGTTGTACACACATTTGGAAAAACCTAAATTATTAAAAAAATAAAAATCAACGATTATTATAACTTATAATTAGAAATAATTTATAATAGAGGAATCACAATAAAAAATCAATAAATTATAGGGAAAGGTAATAAGATAGTTAGCAATGATCACAATAAAATACCATGCATAATATGCGATAAATAAAAATTCACCATTATTGACAATGATGTCAATAGAAAAATAAAATTGGGATATTGCAAATATAATGATATATAGGTAAATGTAAACAAAGACTCAAATATATAAAAAAATGAAAAAAATGAAAAATAAATTTTTTAAATGCAAAAGATTATAGATTTGTGTTGAGTTTCTCTCCATTTTTTCTTTGTCCAATGTTGTTTTCCTTGATAGGTAATGGATGAGAATGGGACTATGATTTTAAATGAGCATCATTTTAGTATATCTTTCTTCTCTTTTTTTCAATTTTTTAAATTATGATGTTGATACGGACCGTCTATGCAATGTGAAAATGGAAGCAATGAGCAATAGATAAAAAATGGAGTTGGATGTAAAATGGAGCAGAAGATCATAAATGAGAGAGATGGTGAGGCCAAAATAAGGTCAAGAATGAGCTTGCTTTTAGATAAATGGGAAAAAGCCAAAAAAGGTTAAGAGAAAATGCATTGTGTATTTGACAATAGGGGATTAACTAGGTTTGGTTGGAACGAGTTAGAGTCAACCCTAACCCTAGCTCATTTTCTAAAACTTTAACCCTAACTCTAATCCAAACCATTTTTAAAAACTTCAACCCTAATTCAACCTTACTTTTAAAATTTGGGTTAGATTACAAGTTAAAAATAGGTTGAAATTTTGAGCTAAAAAATGAGTTAAAATAATATAAATTCAAAAAATGGTTATAAAAAAACTATGTAAATTTTCATTAATTAATATCAACAAGTTTAAATAGTGGTCATAAGACTTTATGAAAATTTAAAGACCTTCTCCTTTAACAAATTTAAATGGTAATTTATTAATAATAATCATCAATATGAAAGCTTTTCTACATACCTCTTACAAATTTCTAATTATCAAAGTAGGGTTAGGGATTTTTATTTTTTTAATTTATGTATATGTAATCTTGGGTTAACAGGTTGGGTTAGCTCTAACCCTAATCTAACCCAATATCTAAATTAGGTTGGGTTCAACTCAAATTTCCAACCCAACTTTGCAAATGGACCAACCCTAACCAAGTTGAAAATGGGTTGGGTTCACTAGGTTACAAGTTGAACCCAACCCACTTACACCTCGACTTGGCAGAACCAGCCAAATCATGGTGATGACTGTTATGTGTAAATAGAAGATGCTATCCTTGTACGAACAAAATGCTAACCCTGTGCAAATAGAGAGGGGAGAAAGATGCTCAAAGAAAAAAAGAAGAAAAAAATATATAAAAGGAAAAAGTCACTTACTTGTGGGCTAATTAGCAAAGCAGTGTCCTATCCCACCTTCTTCCAAACTTTTCAAGTTTTTCTTTCTCAAATTTAAATCTCTAATGGAAGTAACTTTCAAATTTTTTTCTTCCTCTCTCGATTTCCTTTCTTGATTGGGAATGGAAAAGGAAAGGGTCGAAAGGATGATGGGTTGATTTCAGCAAAAGCTTCTTTAAGAAGTTTCTTTTTTTTATTATTTCTTAAAGCAAAGCTCATTGAAAGGTCCTAGAATTGTACACCTCATACCTAGATAAAAGGCATAGAAAGGCATGCCTTTGATGCACCTAATGAAAAGTGCCTTACCTTGGCCCTACTAAGGCATTGTGACTGCGTCTTGAACCACCTTGTTCCTATGCATGCCTTTAATAGCTTTGGCTTCAACCACTCTTAATGAGCTTGAAGCAATGTAGATGCATGATTCTCTAACAATAGGGTAATCTCATCATAAAAGGCTTCTTCCTAGGTTACTACTTCAACCTCTAGGCTCACCAATGTTGCTATTTTATCCATTATAGCTTTCACCATGACATAGTGTTCTGAAATTGCAACATCTCAATCAACTTTGACAATCTCACAAGCGATCATGACAAACTTCTGAGTAGATTCCACAATTTTTTCCCTAACATTCATCGCATTTAGTTGGCAACTAGCACTTTCTCATAAGCCTTCAAAAATGAAAGCAGCTTCCTCCAAATTTACAAAATGCTTTCACTTCTCTTCAAGTGTCTCCTTGAGATTAATGTTTTCAACAACATCTAGATCCCTTGACTGCTCTAGGTCTGACACTGAAGTGAAGCGCTCCTACTCCCTTGTCAACTCTGCATCTACTTCCCTTAACTATGATGAGACCTATGATAGATCTCCATGGACCTCCTCTAAGTCACAAACCAAGGACTTCACCCTATCCAAGCAATCCCACTTGTTAACCACCATACTCACCACATTGATTATGAACTTGGCGTAAAGTTTCTCAAAGCTCTACTCCAGCATCTTTGCCCAATCCAATGGACATGATAACATTTTGATGTAAATCGAGGCTAGCTCAGGATGCTCTAAAAGGGAGGACACAGAGCCGATGGAAGGCAATAGCGAGTGATGAAGTACTAGAAGCAAGTGAAGACCGTTGGGATTATTTTATAATTTTGATGACAATAAAATTTATCTTATGACTTAATTTATGTTCTTAAGGCTTAACTTATGCTAATAATGCTTTTAGATTAGAAAGCTTTAAATATAAGCAAATATGCTTGAAATATGCGTACTTTTTTGGAATATCATTTGTGTAAGCATATTAGACACCTTAATGAAGAGATTGCCATGATCCATATTGCTTTCAAATTTGTTTATCATTTCATAATGCCTTAGATGATATGCTAATGTGCCTCAAAAAGATATCTTTTTGATTGAAAAAGAATGTATGCTTAAATGAGTTCATAAACATAAAATAATTATTTAAATTGCATAACCATGATTTACAACTTGTGCACATCTCATGTGAATAATTATGTTATGCTGAAAAATATAATAAAAAAAACCAAATTAACAAAAGTGATAAAAAATATAAAATTTTTTAAGTGCAGGAACGCTGCTATAGTAGTTACTACAATAATTGCTATAGTAATTTTTGAACAAAGCCGTGGCTTTAAATAAATGTAGAGTAAGAATAATTCGTCCAAAACTAACTTTGGACAAATATGAAGTACTACAATATCTGCTATAGTAACTTTTGGATAAAGCCTTGACTTCGAACAAATGGGAAGCAAGAAGAATTCATTCGAAACTAACTTTGGACAAATACGAAGTGCTACAGTAGCTGCTACAGTGCCTACTTCGATAATTTTTTAACAAAGGCTTCTTCGCAGTGTTGTAGTGATTTGCTATAGTAAAGAGCCATAGTGATACACTACAGTATTTTTTAGACAAATAGCCCAACCTTTATATTGTCCGAAATTAACTTCGGACGAAGCGATGTCTTCGCAAAGTGCTATAGTGATGCACTATAGTAACTATTACTGTAAAAACTGCTACAATAAAAAATAGTTATTTTCAAATGATTTAGAAATTTAATGCACTGCAAAAGCTTTCCATTTTTGAGCAACCATCTTCTTCTTTGTCAAGAAGGCATTAAAACTTAGCAACTGTTTAAGACCAACCAAAAGCAATGCATTCCAATAGGAAAAATTTAGAACAATCTTCTACTTTCAATGTTGCTCACTTATCTCCATTTTCTACATTCAATGAAACCCATCCTTCTCCAATGGTCAAGTTTCTAAGAGAGCTACTTAAGGAGATACTAAGGGAAGTTTCCAGGTGTTGTTGTATTTATATCAAAGAATTCTTTGAGCTTTAACATTCTCATCCTCAAGCAACCAAAGGCCAAAGAGTTTAATCCTTCTTCATTCATTCAAGAGCTTCTAACTTCACATTCTTCATACAAGGCCATCTTCTAGAACACAAAGAGAAGATTCTCTGCACCATAAAGAGCTACTCAAATCAATCTTTTCCAACACTCAATAAGAAACACATTCCAAGTGTAACTATACTTTTCTATTTTATCTATGTATTCATGCCCCCAAGAGCAGATCTAGAAGAGTGCCACCCCCTATAGCTAATCTAAAAGAGTGCTTGGTGCACTAGTTTATGCCTCCTAGAGCTAAAATCCAGAAAAGTGTAGAGGTACTAAATTTATACCCACTAGAGTTGATCTAGAAGAGTGCTTAGTGCACTAGTTTATACCCCTTGGAGCTGGAATCCAAAAGAGTGCAGAGATACTAAGTTTATGCCCCTAGAGCTAATCTAGAAGAGTGCTTAGTGAGCTAATTTAGGTCCCCTAGAGCTAGAATCCAAAAGAGTGCAGAGACACTAAGTTTATGCCCCCTAGAGTTAATCTAGAAGAGTTCTATATACACTGTTGTATTTCCATTATATGAGATAGTAGAACCCAAGGAACAAGGGGTGTGCTCTTGGACGAGTCGAGTAGGGAGGGTTACCCGAACCACTATAAAAATTGAGTATCTCTTGTTTGATTGCTTTACTTTCATTATGCTTTACTGCGTTATTATCTATTTCATATTGCATAGCACATAAGCATGAAAAGAGAAAAATTGATTTAACAGGGGTAAAGTACGAAATTTTCATAAACCGAATTCACTCTTTCCCTCTTTGGTTAAGCCAGTCTACAGGACCCAACAAAGATTGAATTGTAGCTCCTTTGCCAAAACCAGAAGGTTTGGTATGTAGACGGCTTGAAGGGTGTTCTATTAAGGCAAGAGATGACATCCGCTTTAGAACATCATAAATCCGAGAGTGGGAGAGCGACAATCTTGCAAGCATGAGATCAAACACGAAAAAAGTAGGTACTTTATTAAAAACCTTAAAATTTTTCAATAATCCCAAATCAAAAGGAGCCAAACCATATGGTAAAGGAGGTAGAAGGACATAAAGTCAAGCACGAACTTCCCTTGGTGGCATCATGCTGTGCCTCCACATTACCAAAAGCAACCACCTTAATCCTTGCCATGTGACTCGTGAAATAGGAGAAGGAAAAGTGAGAGAAGAATATACAAAAGGTAGCATCCCTAACTAACATAACCTAGAGAAGGAGAAAATTAGAGCTGACTCTAATGTAAAACAAGAAGCCAACCCAAAATAAAAAAAATTAGGATGAAAATAGAAATAGAAGATATCCATAACCATGGGTCTCACTTTCATATATATATATATATATATATCAGGAGGACAAAACTCAAGTTGCCCATACTACAAGACTCCATATCAAAACCAGAAACAAAGGGAAGAGTAGGTATCACTCTTCCTAAAGATACATTGCAATTCTCCCTGGGTGCTAAAATGTCTTCTATGGAAATAACACATTGAGTAGTGGAAGATGGCTCCACAGCACTCGATGGATCAGTAGAAATATAAGAAGAAGAAGAAGAAGAAGAAAAAGAAGAAGGAGAAAAAGAAGAAGGAGAATTGGAGGGGTGGGAATGCCTTATGGAAGCTCCTCTAGAAGAGACCTCTATCAGTTCCATTACAAGGATGAAAGACAGTTTTGGAAGATCCTTTGGTCTCAGAACCATCATAGAAGCAACTTTGGAATGAAGTCTTTCTTCTGTAGAACTGACTAAGTGAGATGAATGAGACAGAGATGGGACAACAAGACATGGAATCAAAAGGTGATAGATGGTAGCTTCTAGGCTATGGTTTTCAATCTAATGATACTTTCTATCATCGTCTCCATCCAAGACTAAGGTAAAAACATATTGCCAAAAAGTATGGCGAGTTAGGTAAAAATAGTTGGAGGAATTGGGATCTTTGCTAAGGAAAAAAATTAAAGAAAACATGTCACAAGAAAAGACGGGTACATGGCGAAGGTTGTGCACCTAATGACAAATGGATAGGATATACCACCAACTATTGGGAGCAAGTTGGCCAAGGGAGAGATTGTATGAACTCAAAAGTTGAGTGATGAAGTTAGAGTGGAAAAGACAAAAACCAATTTAGAGGGAGTTCAAAGAAATGGAAACAAACTCACCGACGGACAATGAGGAAGCGATGAAGGAGAAAGTAAGATCTTAGTTGTATCCTTGTTGAATCTAGGTGTATAGTTTTGATGACAACAAAGCATGTCTATGAATTGATCTATGCTAATAAAGTTTTGCTAAAGATTTGAATGATACATTTGGAAGAATTCATCTTGCGATATATTTATGTGACTTGATTTTCAATGGAAGTGCACAATAAGCTTCAATGTCATTACCATATTTTTCATCAATTCAATACAATGATAGATGAATGACTTGGAATGTAAAGCAATATGGTTAAAGAAGGATTGAGCTATATTGAGTATAATAGTTTTGATAATATTATTAGAAAAGAAAAAATTGTATTGATCTAACTTGCATTACACTTTGATGTTTAACAAAATTATATTTGGATCAATAAATATAAAAGGGCTAATGAAAAATACAAGTACAGAAAAGTGCAAGTGTAAGTCGCAGTCAAAAGCATAGCTGCTCGCTCAAATCACTTGCTCCATAGCTACATCACAGCAACTTACAAGTAGCACCTATGACTGTAGTTGAAAGCTAGAGGTGCCACCTCATACCTTCTACCATACTAAAGAACCAAATCGCCTAGCAAACCCATACTGCCTACAGATACTGCCTAGAGCATAGCCAATATCATAGTTGTCCATGATCCACTTGCCATCTTATAACATCATGGATTCTTAAAGAATGCTAGGGTTCCAACCACAATCAATATCCCAATTGCCTACCATACCGTCTATCAACTGCAGTTGATTACCGCATCCACCTACTCACTCCAACGGTTAGAAACTTTGAAAGTTGCAAAGCATTAACTGCACCCTAACCTCTCCCAACAACTAAGATTTTAAGAGGTCTATAAAAGGAGTAATGTTAGGACATTCAAAGGTTGTTGAAGTGGTTATTGAAGAAATATTTGAGCTTTAATTTTCATATTCTCAAGCAACCCAAAGGCTAAGCACTTAAACTTCTTTATTTATACTCAAGAACTTTAATCTTCACACTCTTCATTCAAGGCCTCTGTCTTACACAAAGGGAAAATCTTCAACATCAAAGAGAGCTATCCAAAGGCAATAGAGGCTTCCCCTAGGCTTACAAAGTAGCACTACAAAAGTGTAATTTTTTTTATGTTATTTGTGTATTCCTTGAGTTGGTATTGGAGACCAAACTCAAGAAAAATAAGGGTGATTATTAGAGTGTGTCTCACAATCATCTTGTTGTGTTCATGCCCTCTCGAGCTAGAATCAAGAAGAGTGCAAGAGGTGTTGAACTAAATAGTGTATATGGCAAAACAGCCAAGTTTTGATGATCAGCAACAACATATGAGTGAACATGTGTGGTACTAACAATTGTATTCCCAAGCATTGCAGAAACAGTTTATACATACAGGGAAGAAATTTGAATATAGTAGACAGTGTACACAGCAAGTGCATCAGCAAACACAATCCACTAATCAAAAGAAGACAAGTATGATCAGAAAGAATGACATTAAAACTTTGAAAAGAAGCTATCAAGGAAATCTGTAGTCATAGAGCTTAAGCCTCGATGAGTGATCAAACAAATTATCTATAGATAAAGTCAGTGTCAGATAGTATCTGCCTCAAAAAGATTTAGATAAATCATTCTACAAATAATTCAGAAAAATTACTTATAATCAACACTTGCCTGCAACACAAATATAAATTTAGTTTACAGAAGCAAAAATGAAATAGAGCTGAAATCAAACAAATGTGGAAGCCAAGATAGAGTCAAAATTTACTTAAGCATTTGTCTATCACATAAAGCTCATCTAAAAATTGAAGAGGCCAAGGAACCTGTCTGAAATCTTTGCAGAAAATATAGAAGATAAAGAAGAAGCGGCATAACAGCTACAAAAGAAAACTTTGTCTATCATCTTCATCTACAAAAGGTTATCTATCATTAACAACAACCAAACCATCAGACAACCACTGAAGAACCAAGTTGTTTATGCCTCAGTGAGTCGTCTGTTTTTTCCAACAAACAACCAATCATATAAACAATTGAAAGGAGGATTTGTCTGCTCGCCACAACTTCATGTATCACTTATGATAGACAAACCGATAAACAAATTAATAGATGAACTATTTGGAAGACTTTGTCTTTGGGCTGCAATTTCATCTACTGATCTCAACAAATAAACATCAAACAAAGTATGTTTTGTCTATCAGGGAAGAAGCCTTGTCTGTTAAAAAGAATCATTTGCTACTTACAACAAACAAAAGCACTTCGGCTGATGAAAAAAAAACTTCGTCTGGTGAACGATACTTTGTCTAGTGAAGGATACTTCGTCTGATGTGAAGAAGCTTTGTCCGCGCCACAAAGATCATCTGCCACTTACAACAAATAAAGCAACAGACAAACCCAACTCACCTGATGAAGGAAACTTCATCTATTAAGAGAATGTTGTCTAAAGAATAAAGAAGAAGAGAAACTTTGTCTACACTTCTACAATTCATCTGTTACTCATAATAGACAAATTAGAAGATAAAGAAAACTGCTATAACAGTTTCTAACAAAATTAAAAAGATGAAGTTGTCCTTTATGGATATACTTAGAGCCACTTTATCTATTACTTACAAAATAAAAATTCAAGAGACAAAGTCTTCAGATAAATTATGACATATCATGAAGAGTAGAAGTCATCTATGCCAGACATTGCTGACTACATTCTCCGGTCAAAATCTCTTTTGAAGCAAATTTTGTAAAGCAGACTAGACAATCGGAGATTAGTTGAAGATGGAAAGAAATTTAAAAAAAGTAGTCTACATTCTGATAAAGGTTGCAACTTTCAAAGGCTGCATCCCTTCAAACTTAATGGGCATCTTTCAATAATAATAAATGAGTCGGTCAACCAGAAAAGTCTTCATCTGGCATTTTTTAAAACCTGAAAGGCACCTTCTTCAAGAACGGCGCTGAAGGCTTTCCAACTACAAGTGAGTCTATCAAGAAGACAACTTTTCAATAGGAGAAATCAAAATGGTCTTCAATATTAATAGAAAGCCAACTACCTCCAATGGGCAGAAGTTTCTGAAGTAATATAAAGGTAGTGCAATATCAATGAAGAACATTGAGGAAGCTGAGAGAAAAAGAAGAATAGAGCTAAACGAGTAACACCTCTCTTTATCAGACTATGCTTCCTCCTAGATAATCAATCTCCATTGCACTGATAGACAATGAGCCTAAAATTTATATCATAATCATATACCTGAAGTATTGATATTTAATGAACTTCAATAAGATGTCATTTCATATATGAGCTAAATCTTTATACGAATCAGCCTAAGAAAAGAGGCAATGTAATGTGCAAAAAGAGTATTGTCAATTTAGCTATGTGAGTTGGCAGTAAACTCAAGAAAACCATAATATATGAGTTATTTGTGAGCTCTAGAAAATCAACAAATTTACTGGTGATCTTCGAAACTAGCGAGTTTCCTAATGAGTTCGTAAAACCTAAAGAGTCTTGGGAACACTATGTTTATCCCCCCTAGAGTTGGAGCCTAGAAGAGTGCTGGGAGCACTAGTATACTTCCATTATATGGGATGTAGTAAAACCCAAGGCACAATGAGTTGGTGCCCTTAGAAGAGTGGATTTAGGGACAGGGTTCCCGAACCACTATAAAAACTGCATTTATGTGTATTTATGCTTTCATTTTATATTCTTTATTACTTCATCAAGCATTATCACTCACATCATCACACACACACACACACTACAACTTGTGTAACATATGAATAGCTAAGAGAAGTTGAATTTGGAAGTGAAGCAGTCATGTTGGCTAAATAATCAAATATGAAAATTACACGTATATTGTAACACTACTTCCTCTTAGTTCATTGATTTTTAATTGGCTATAATTTTTCTACTCATTTACGTGGGACCAACAAGAGGCACTAGTTTAATCCCCCTTAAGCTAGAATCAAGAAGAGTGCAAGAGGCACTAGTTTATGCCCCCTAAAGCTAGAATTTAGAAGAGTGTGTTAAATACAAGAGGTGTGTGCTTGGAAGAGTGGAATAGAGAGGTTATTTTAAACCACTATATATTGTGTCTTCCACTTGTGATTAGTTTTTTTGTTTGCTTTACATTTTCTATTATTTATTATATAGCAAATTACTTGAAAAGAGAGAATTTAATTGACCGGGGTTTAATCATAAAAATTTTATAAACTTAATTCACTCCTCCCCTCTTGGGTTAAGCCGAGCCTTAGGGACCCAACAATCCCTAGGTAAGGAGTGAGTACAAAATTGCTCCTTGATGCCACCAGAGATGTGAGTGAATGTTAGGCCCTGTAGGTTTGTCATAACCCAAGAAGGTAGGGGTTAAATTGGTTATTAAAAAACTCTATTTAAACCCCCTTTAAAAGATCAAGACCCTCTTTACAGTTTAATGAAATAAATAATGCAAGTACTCAAATTAACTGAATAGTAAATAGAGATTTTATAATGGTTCAAGATAACTTCTTTACTCCACTTTTCTAAGCACTGTCCTTAGTGACTTAGGTTCCACTATCTCATATAATAGATTAGAAATAGGGCACCTAGCACTCTTCTTAATTCCAGCTCAAGGGGGCCTATAACTATTTAGTGCCTATGCACTCTTCTTGATTCTATAACTCAAAGGAGCATGAATACAAGTTAGCAAGATGACTAGGAGACACACTCCAATAGTCATTGCTGCTCTTCTTGAGTTTGGCCTCCTACACCAACTCAAAAGAATCACAGTAATAAGAAAAGAAAGATTGTACAATTACATAAAGTATTTTTCCAATGTAACAAGGGAAGACTTAAAACATCTTTGAATGCAATGAGATTTTCTTCCCAAAAAGTGGGCGAGAGCCTTTAAAGTGTAGCTGAAGGTTTTGGACTTGAAGGCATTGAGTTGGTTTAAATGTCATAGCTTTACTCCTTTTAGACTCAAATTTAAATTCTAGTCATTGGAGGTAGGTGGAGTTCATTTAATGCAAGAAAATTTTTGAATTTCAGATCATTGCATTCTACGTTCTTTGAAGTTGGTGACTTAGTAGTGAAATTTCATAACTCGGCTTTGAAATAATGAGCAAATGGTTGTTTCAGAGTTTTGATGATGTTTCAGAGTCTCTAAAGTCTAAAGTTATAACTTTAGAGGCATGACTCAACATTTTCAAATATGTGCAGTACATGTGCTTCAATTCAACGCTTTATCTCGAGTGCTTATAGTCGCCTCTCTTCAAAGCCTCTGAAATAACTTTTAGAACCTTTGAAGGTCGAGGCTTGAGAACTACTTTATGATTGCTTGGAATTACAATCACTTTAGAACCTTTGAAATAAGTTTTAGAACCATTGAAGCTCAAAGACTTTGCAATTTGAGCTCCTTCAAAGCTTTGAAGCACTCCTTCTCCTTTGAAGCAATTTTGTAGAACCTTTGAAGCTTGAGGCTTCCTCGAAAATGTGAAGTTCTTTGTTTTTAGCATACTCTGAAGCTTTCATATTTCACTTTCACATGTTCTAAACTTTTGAAATGCAACCTTTAGATTGCAGAAGGTTCTTTTTCTTTCTTAGATGCTCTGAAATTAAGATGCAGCTTTTGTATCTTATTTGAAGAACATTTGAAGTTTCTAAGGTAACCCTGAATGAGCTCTAGAATCTCTGGATGTAAATTCTGAAGTTTTTAAACTAACTTCTGAAGTTGAGATGCAGCTTCTAAGGCTTTAAAAACTCCCCCTAAAACTTTGGCATCCAAGTTTTGAAACTTCTGAACTCTACTTTGAAACTTGAGACGAAGCATTCTGAAAACTTTATCTGAAACTTCTAAATCTTTCTTTAGAGCTTCTACGTCTTCTAAATATTACCTCTGAAGCTTAGAATCTTGCCTCTGAGGCTTTCCTTGTATTTAGAATGCCACCACTAAATCTTCCAAATGTGACTATAGAATTTTTGAGACTTCTTGTATCCTCTGGGGTCTAAATTTTTCTTCTTCTAGAACACCTTTTGAAATTTATCTATGGATCCTAAACTTGCTTTGTGGACTCTACACTTTTTTTGAACTTCACTTCTAAAGTTATTTCTGTAATATAAAATCTTGACAGTTTTCATTAGCTTCATTAGTGAAGTTTTGTTATTATCAAAACTAAGTGGATAAAGCTAACATGAAAGACTTATTAACAACCATTGATGAAGCTTGAGGAAATTGGAAAAATTCTTGACACATCTAAGGAAAGCTCAGGGCGCAAATGATAGAAAATAGAAAGAGAACATGGCAAAATCACTACCTTGTATAGACATCCCGTAGGAAAACCACTTCTAGTCTTGTGAAAGACAAGATACAAAAATGGAAAATTGACAATTGTTTCATCATGTCACATTAGAACCTCATATACATGGGTGAATGTCATTGCAAGAATGTGTGGAGATGTCGTGTTAGTTATGAAAAGATGATAGTAGAAGCTTCTATTTTCAAAATTCAAAAAAGGCAATTCAATGGAAGTCTAAGGAAAGTAGGAAGTTTGCTACTGAAAGTGAAAAAAAATGAAAAGGAATGGGTTATGTCAATTCAAGAAGCAAAAGCAATGATTCTATGTAAAAACATTAAGCTGCCATAGACATCAAAGGCATAATGGAAACGTTGGCCTATCGAGAGCACCAACAACATTCTAAAGCGTTCAATGAAACTGTATAGAAAGAGGGAAGTTTGCATTAGAAGCAGAAAAAGTGAAAAGGAGTGGGCTACATCAATTTAGCAGTAAAAGCATTGATTCTATGGAAAAACACTATGCTACCATAAATGTGAAAGATATAATGAAAGTGCTATCCTATCGGGAGGGCCAACAACATTCAAAAGAGGCATTTGAATAGACATGGCTAAGCTAGCAGAAGCCAACAAAGTCCAAAAAACATTCTAATAGACATGGCAAAGGTAGCGGAAGCAAAAATGTTATTCAGATGGACACAAGCAATATAAAGAAACAATTATGCCAAAGAAGAAAAAGATAGTTCATTTAATCCATTCAATTCATTATGAAGGGAAGCAAACTATGACAAACAAAATATGAAGAGGCCCTTATTAGCAATGATAAAGGCAAAAGTGGGAAGAAAAAATATGAAAAATAAATATATTTTATTAAATCAAGGCATCAATGACTAACTTAAGCTCAATAATCTAATGTTGAGAATCCGCTAACTTCTCCCCTAAGGCCCTTACACAATCTAGAGCCTCCATATGCCCAATGGTGCATTTGGCAAGGTATCGATCAACCAACTAAAGTGATGTATGGACAAACCAATATCATGCCTCAAGGAAGTCGATAACCCGATACAACCTATCTATTTCGAACACCATTTGATTCCTCAAATTGGAGCTCTACTAGTCCATCTCTGGTATAATCTTTGGATGATCACAATTGGTAGTAGACAATTTCTTATATAAGCCCTTTGGAGTAGATTTTTATGCTTTGGGAAAACCTTCCATGGTTGACATGCTCGATGAAAGCTAAAAATAGCTTGCTATTGATGATAGTACATAAATTAGTGTTAATGTTGATATTCAAACCAATGTGTTACAAGGATTATGACACAGAAAATCAACCTCATGAAAGTGATGAGGAAGATTAAACTAACTAGAGAGATGGGCTCCACCACGTCTCCTTGAGGGTAGACTAGTGATAGGAAACCATAACACAAGATAAACACAATGACTGATAGATTAACCAAGTCAAACTTCAACTCTAATAAGAGACCTACTCTAACCACCATATAATTCTATAAGACTCTACCTAGAGCTAATACCAGCCACAAGAGAGACTCTCGAGAGAACTAGAAGATGAATTATCATCCAAAACCATTCTCCCCATAGAAATCCTAATCCAACCCTAATTGTCCTTGCGTACACCACTGACCCACTTATGCATTGACCCAAGCTTAAGTTATAAAAACATGATGTATATATTGTTGGGTCCCATAGGTTAGCTAAACCCAAGAGGGCAGGGGTGAATTGGGTCAATAAAATTTTTTTACTTAACCCCTATTTAAGTAAAATCCCCTTCTTATGCCTGTATGCAAGTTATAATTAAACAAATAATAAGGCAGTAAAGCAATTGAACACACACAACAAACACAATATTTTTATAGTGGTTGGGGCAACCATCTCTACTCTACTTTTCCAAGAGCACACTTTCTTGTGCCTTGGGTTCCACTATCTCATATAATGGAATACAACCAGTACATCCAATACTCTTCTAGATTCTGGCTCTAGGGGACGTAATCATAGTACAACTCGCACTCTTCTAGATCAGCTCCAGGGGCCATAAACTAGTGCAACCAACACTATTCTGGATCAACTCCAGGGGGCATAAGCTAGTGTAAATAGTATTCTTCTAAATCAGCTCTAAGGGAAATAAACTTAATGTCTCTGTACGCTTCTAAATTTGCTTTAGGGGGTGTTAATACACATGGTAAAATAGAAAGATAAATTTACACTTTGAATGTGTTTCTTGTTAAGCATCGGGGAAGATTGATTTGAGTAGCTCTTTTTGGTGTAGAGGATCTTCCCTTTATGTTGTAAAAGATGGCCTTGTATGAAGGATATAATGTTGGAAGCTCTTGAATGAATAAAGAAGGTTCAAGCTCTTTGGCCTCTAGTTGCTTGAGGATTAGAAGGTTGAAGCTCAAAGAAATCTTCAATATGAATGTAGTAACTCCTGGAAATGTCCATTAGCATCTCCTTAAGTAGCTCTCTCAGAGACTTGACCATTGGAGAAGGATGGGTTTCATTGAATGCAGAAATGGAGGTAGATGAGTAGCTTTGAATGAAGAAGAATGTTAAGGTTTTCTCCCATTGGACTGCATTATTTCTGATTGGTTTTGAACTATTGGAAAGTCTACAACCTTGTTCTTGGTCAAAAAGAAGATGATTGCTCAAAAATGGAAAGCTTATTATAGAGCATTAAAATTTTGAATCATTTAAAAATAATATTTTTTTTCATTGTAGCAAGTTACTATAGCAGTCGTAGTGACAATCACTTTGATCGAAGTTAGTTTCAAATAAATTTTTTTTGCCTAAAAAATTTGCTCAAATGTTACTGTAGCAGCATAGAGACAACGACTTTGTCCAAAGTTAGTTTTGGGTGAATTTTGTTTGCCCAAAAATTTATCCAAATGTTACTGTAACAGTTATTGTGGTAATCTCAGATAAATTTTTCTTACTCTGCATTTGTCTAAAGTCACAGCTTTGTCCGACACTATAACAGCTACTGTAGCAGTTGTTGTAGTAGATTTCATCCAAGGTTAGTTCTGTAATAGCTTTGTCCGAGAATTGGTTGCTTTGTTCAATACTATAGCATATCACTGTAGTTGTTACTAGGACATTTCACTATAGCAAAATTATTGTAGTTAATTCATCCCAAGTTTGTTCCACAGCAACTTTGTTCGACAATTGGTTGCTTTATCTGACACTATAGCATATCACTGTAGCTTTTCATTATACCAAAATTATTTTAGCAAAATCACTGTAAAAGCGCTCTTGTGCTTAAAAATTTTTAAATTTTTACCATATTATTAACTTGACATTTTTCATCATAAATAATTATCCACATAAAATTTGCATAAGTTGTAAAGCATAGATATGTACTTTAAATCATAATTTTATATCTATAAACTCATTTAAGTACACATTTTTTCATTAAAAAAGATATCTCTTTGAGACACATTAGCATATGATCCAAGGCATTATGAAATGATAAACAAAGTTGAAAAAAATATGGATCAAGATAATTTTCCTTCTAGACTTATATCAAAGTGTATATGCTTGTGTAAATGATATCCCTATAAAGTGCATACATTTCAAGCATATTTTTCTATATTTCAAGCTTCCTATACTAGAAGTATCATTAGCATAAATTAAATCTATTGCAAGTTTTGTTAACATCAAAATCATGCACAATAATCCTAACATATATATCCTCTGGTCATAAACTCTCTACATTATTTATACCCTCCTCCAAAAGTCCTATTACTGACTTGAGCATCAGAATGTTCACGCCGAGATTATGCTCAATACCTTCTAACATTTTCTCTATATTGCAGGATTCTTATCTCGACATTATCAAAGAGCATTTTATTGGTGAGAGCCCAAACATCATATTTTTCACATTTAGATTTTTAAAAATCCTCTATTCCAACACTTCTAGCTGCATGCTCCCTTGTTTCTTTTGTGATAGAAAATTAAAATTTTGTGTGAAAGATTATTTTCCTTAGAAAATTAAATTTTTGTGCGAAAGACTATTTTCCTTAGAAAATTAAAATTTTGTGTGAAAGACTATTTTTTTGAAACATTTAAAAGGGTTTTTCAAGAAAGAAATAATGAGCATATATGAAACTATTACGAGCATGATGCCAATTAATGCCGACATTAATTGCGTGTTCCACTAGTCAAATGACGTCTATCAAAGCATAATTGTCAAAGAAATTAACAATAATATGGATTGTTGTTGAGTATATTAATTAACAATTAAGCCAAGGGATCCCCTAATGTAAAACAATATTTTGCCAGCGAATAAGATGGGTACGAGATAGATGTTTACTAGTAAGTGTTCGAAAGAGACTTGGATTAACAAACTTATGAGGGCCTCTTTCTATTGTCATGGTTGAAAATCTATGGGAAATTTTAAACTAAGGCAAATCCTATAAGTAAGAATTACTTATTTCATAATATAATTAATTTTTTTAATATTTTAAAATTTATATATAATTAATTTACAAAACTAATAGTATTTATCATACATTTATGCTTTTTAAATTAATGTTAAATTTACTCAAAGATTAAATTATACTAATTTATTTAATTTTAAATAATTTTTTAAATTAATGTTAAATTAATAAATTTGATCATCCTTGTAAATTATAAATTGTTAAAAAAAATATTATTTTAAATATGCAACCAAGATTCGATCTTAATCATAGATTTGATATGGGGTAATTTTAAATTTTTATTCTTTATAAGGCTTTTCAAATTTATTTATTTCATATAAATTTTAGTAATTATTTAAAATTAAATATTTTAGTATAATTGAATCTTTACATGGGCACATTTCAGTAATTAATGATTTTAAGTTTTTATTCACTAAAGAAATAAAAAAATTATAATTATAGTTACATAATAATTATTCTAGTTGGTTAGTTAAATATATTATTATTTATGAAAATTTAAAAATAATAAAATTTATTATAAAATAATTGTATTATAAATATATTTTTTAAATCATTTAAATAAAAATAAAATAATTTTATATTAATTATATATTTTTTACTTATGAAGTGGATAGAGAATTAAAATAAACATTTTCTCATAATTTGCACATTTAAGGATTACTATAATTTATGTGAAATAAACTAATTTGGAAAGCTTCATATACTTCATATGAATTCTATAACTAATATTTAATCTTCATCATGACTTGGATATATGGTACTATTTTTTAATATTATATTTTATAATAATGATTAAATTAAAATATTTTTTTAAAAAATAAAATAATTCAACATTATTTAATCTTCACATAAGCTCGAATGTTAAGAAAATAGTGATTTTAGGGCTTAATTCACATATGCCATTAATTTTTATAAATTAGTTATATATAAAAATAAAAAATATAAAGTATTTTGATTTCTCTATGGAATAAGTAGCCCCACTTGTATTGAACCTCCGAAGCCGCTAATCATCTCCAATTCAAACACTTCCCTAACAAATACACTTATAATTTAAGTTTGCGTATAATCGAAATTGTTTTAAGATTTTAGTTTCTACTTTCTAATGCATACGAAAGGAATAAAACATCACAAGCATCTCGTTAGCGATGACGTGGCACCATCCAATCCGTGCTGGTGCTGTGCATCAGGGGATTTGGACTCTGACCAATTTGTCTTATCATACCCCGTGGGTGAAAAAATAAGGGGAGTAGTTAAATAAAAAGAAAGATTGTTAGGAAATTTGTTGCCGTCGTGCGACTAAGACGGCGATTGGCCAATGCTAACCGGATCGGGTAGGAAGGAATAGCGACCTCTCTCCCGACGCCACTAGGGAAGGGTGTAAAATTTTCTAGTGAGATAGTCCTGTTGTAGGTGCAATTCCTGCGTCACAGGTGGAAACGTTTTACACGCTGCTTGCCCTTACTCTGCTGCTCAGGCATTGGTACTCGACCGTCCGATAATTAAGCACGATTTGCTCTTCAGCGCGATCTTGTTAATGCCATAATCGAAGGTGGCTCAAAGCAACTGGATGGCTGATCCATCGCAGCCAATGCGACAGGTTGACAATTCAAACAGTAGGGTTAGATTGTTTGGAGCAACAAGGCCCACGTGTATTGCCAGATCCAATGGCAGAAGCAGAGAGATGGGTCCCATCCCGCTTAGATATCTTTTCTCCGTATCCTGCGAACCACATAAATGCTCAACCTCTCGTTTTCTGCTTTGATTGTCGATGATGAAATGCAGGCCCTACGACTCGCATCAATTTGCATCGCCGTTGGCAAAGACAAGGTTCTAGAGCGATATCCTGGGCGCCACATGTTGAGGATATCTCTCACTCCGGGGCATACACCCCAATTTCACAGTATAGGTGTATCTGTACTACAATTACAAATGATTGAATTATTAAAAAAAAATAAAAAATAAAAACTCTAGGCAGACTTAGAGGGACAGCCCACTAGCACGTCTTACTCATAAGCCAGGACATGAGAACCCCCAACACAACGCCCACCCACCAAAGCAATTTGATGCGTGTATGAGCTAGTAGCGGTTAGTGACTGGCCAAGTTGACTATATCGATAAAGGTTAACGGGACTTGCCCACTCCCCATGTGGCCATATGCATGCTGCTGTCTTGGCCTTTGGTGCGGCTAAGGTAATAAAGCCCATTGAGGCGTCTCCTCCCCTCTCCCTCCAATAGGGTTGGTTTGGGAATTGAGAAAAGATGTGGAAAATTTAAGAAAAAAAGAAAAAATGATATGACAAATATAAAATAATAATTAAAAATAAATAAATAAATCTATAATTAATATGGCTTTTGAATGAAAATATTGAGAACGATGGTTGAAAAACTATATATGATAATAATAATACTAATAATAATTAGAGTTGTTGAGTCAGCTATATATCATATCAATCAACAGATGTGAACAAACAGGAAGAAAAGCATTAGCAAACAATCCCTGGATGTTTATAATTAAAATGAGTAAAAATTTGATTTTAACAAGGGAGAAAATGATATATTAATGAATCAAATAAAATTTTAAAAATAAAGTTAATAGAACATAGTATAAAAAATTTTAAAAAATTAAAGTCCAAAGAAAAGATAGACTTTATAATTAAAATATAGACGTAAGAAAAGTATAGAATGATGACATTCATAAAGCAAGCGAACAAAGTGACAAGAGTAATCATTAAAAGTATAAATAATGATAAAAAATTAAGATTGTTATGGTAAATATATATATATATAATCATATTTTAAGAAATAAAATTTCTTATAGTTCCCAAAAACAAAACTCTCTTGAAAATATCCAAATCCACCCAAAGAGTTAGCAAAATAGGTTTATGTTGTCCAGAGAAGCAACAAATAAATAAAAATTGTATTATATAATATTTACTAACTTGTATAATAGTTAATGAGATTTATTTAAATACTTTGCTATTGCTAATGTAATATTTCCCTTACGCCCATCGAATAGAGCAAAAATTTAGAACTGCCATCGGTTGGATAGAAGAAAATTAATTTCCTTCCTTGCCATTAGGGCGGCCATCAGTATGCCCTAGCTAACGTGTGAATAACGCAACTTAATCGGACGGTGATAGGGAAATGGTTCGTAGTCTAAATGGAGAAAACGATGAAGATATGCCCAGCATTGCAGGTTTCTTTTGCCAATAGAAATTTTGACCATGATTTTCTCTTGTTTACGGGTTAATTGAAATGAACTGATCCAATTAAAGGAATTCAATGCACCTAAAAAAGCATCACGGTCACTTCAACTATTTGGAACCGATGTTTGTTTGGCCTTGGCTTCTTAACATGGCTATCTCAGAAATGGAGCGCCAATGTGCTTGAGAAGCGTCTGGTGATCGATGAACTCCATAATCCATATAGAGCTAGAATGAGGTTTATCAAGTCAAGTTTTGGTGCTGTAACTTGAGTTAGGTTAACAGAAATAGGCCCAAATGAAGGTTTAAGGAGTAACAACGTGGGTCATACAGAAGGGCCTGTTTGGGTAGGTGTATATATTGGAGAGTATAATAGGATGTGTAATGTATTGAAAATAAAACACGATGATAAATGTTAAAAAAACATAGCAGAAAGATTATTTGAAAACATCAAATAATAATTGACAGAATATACAGAGATTAATCATTAAAATATATAAATTTTGATTAAAAAAATATTTTTAAAAAAGAAAATAATACCAGATAAAAGAAATTTCAATGGCCACTTGAAAGATTCTATAAGCGATAACTTTTAGACAATAATTTCAAATTCTATTTTAATAAGGTGTGAGTCGAGAGTGTCATAGGATGTACTTCACAGATTGTTAGTTGCAATTTGAAATTTTCTATTATTTTCAATGGCCCAGTTACTTGAAAGATTATATACAAAAAAAACTTTTGGACAAAAATTTCCAAATATTTTGATTTTATTTTATAAAAATGGATTATAGAAAAGAATTTTCTCAATAATATTAATATAAATAGCATTTAGTTCAAACATTTTAAAGTAAAAATTTTAAGTATTTATTTTTCTACAAAAAGTGAATTTTACGGAATAATCTTTATCCTTTATCCTTTACAGTACTTTGTGCTCCCCTTCTAAGACCAACTTGCCCGGTGTTATGCAAGATTTTACGATGGTATGTTTGAAACTAAAAAAAAAAAGAGAGAAAAAAGTAAAATATAAAAAGTCCAGGAAAGGAGAGAATAAAAAAAATAACTAAATGAGAAGTGAATAAAGATAAAGGAAACGGATTTTTTGAATTAAAAATAGAAAGTAATTATTAGAAATATAAGTAGTAATAAAAAAGAAAAGTAGAAAAATGTTATATCAATTATAAAGGAATTTTAAAAAGTAGAAAACTTATTTATATCCCTTTTCATCTTTATTGGCAAACCGACCTTATTTAAATTAAATGGCGGTTTCAAAAAGCATTTCCAACGGAGGCTGGCTCAATGTTTGAGCATTCTCTCCATCTTCCCTTCAAAGTCCCAAAATAAATACGTGTAGACCACGTTTAGGAATCTGCAGCTGTTAACCATCGAAACCAAGTCTAAAATTTCAACAGAGCATCGGTATCATCGGCCCGTCATAGCAACGCGGATGGCGTACACCAGTCCCCCCACGGAGTTGGTATGGCAAACATGCTAAACCCCCAAATCTAGGGCATCGAGATCCAGAACCAAGAAATGTCGACTGTTCTACATGCAAAACCGTCCTGCATCATGCAAAACACCCAAAAATCTAATCAATATAAACCGCCCCTGCATCATGCAAAACCCCGCAAAAAATCAAAACAATCTAAACCGTCCATCTGCCACTAAGGATTTCTAAGTCATGGAAGATGGTCCGTTAATCGTCTCATTGGATACAAAATCATCAACAGCCTCAAACGTCTGGATTGTCTCATTTAAAGTTCATATTAGTACACAACCTTTCTCGGTGGATCCAAACCCATCGTTGCCACAAAACAAAGAGCTCCCAGAATAATTTCAATAGTTACATGCGGACGCTGCTGCAGCTCGGTGCTCCACAACGGAACGCATCAGATCTTCCTTACCTATCAAACTAGCCACCAATTTACACGGTGCTGAGACCCGTCATTGAAACTTGCAAACAAAGAGGGGAAAAACTAGAAGAAATAGGAAAGATTAGCCATATCCACTTATGTATGCTAACAAACAACTCGATCCTTCTTTCAATCAAGATCCCATGTACTCGTAGCGTACGCATGCAAAACAACAATTGGCAACAGATAAAAACCAAAAAGATGAGGGTATGGGGAAAAAAATCAAAGCTATCATAAATACCAAATTATCGTCATCATCTGCAACATCTCCTATATCAAAACCTAAGTAGAGGAAAAGAGAAAAAGAAACCCCCAAAGAAATTTACAGAACCACGCCATATTTCAAACCCTGTCCCGTCAGGACTCAAGAACCAAAGCAGCCGATATGATGGTTGTGGTGGTGGTGGACGCTCTTCTCTTTGTCGATAACTCCCTGCACGTAGCGAAACTGCGCAACGTGACAGGGAATGGTGATAGGGCCCTGCTGCTCGAACCCGTACTCCTCCTCGGCCTCCTTAAGGAGCTGCATGAAGAGCGGGTGGTTGAAGTAGATGATGGGGACCACGAACCTCTGCTGCTCTTCGCCTTGGCCGACCATGATAGCGAGGCAACCCTTTGGTATGTCTCGCACAGCAGCAGCATCCTTCTTGTTGTGGTGGTGAAGATGTGGAAGATGCAGATGGAAGTGATGGTGGTGGTGTTTGTCGCCACTCCCCATTGGACAAAGAGACGGAACAAGATGAAGAGGAAAACCCTAACTAAGATTTCCTTTTTTTTCCTTTCCTGTTACAAGAGGGAGACAGAAAAAGGCCAAGGATCGGGGCCGGAGATGACGAGCTTGAAGAGGGTGAGAGATGAATCGCAAAGGGACTTAGGCACGTTGCTCATGATCGACGGTCGCACTACAAAGAACTATGCACATGAAAGAGAGCTGGGCGGAGGGGGAAGATGGAGAACGGTTCTTATACAGAGAGGCTGGAGAGAAGGGAAAGGAATGAGTGGAGAATGTGGGAAAGGGTTTTCTTGCTTGCTTTAAAATACACGGAAAGCGGTTCTCTAGACGGAGCGGAAGCCGTCTACAACTCTGAATTGGAATTTTAATTAAAAGTTCCATTTACTTTGTTTCTTTATTTCCAAGAGGGCTGTGAATTTGGTGACAGGAACGAGAACCGGTCAGTCGCGTTGGATCGAGATGGGGTCACCTGCACGTCATGCCTGTCTAACCTGTGGGCCCCACCAAAGCCAGCATCTTCTTCGAATCGAGGCCCGGAAGGTTGGGGAGGCTCCATGGCCACTGGGGTTGGAATCGGTTAACTCCGTGGCGAGCCAGATTGGGAGGGCTGGGCAGGCAGGAGGCAGGCTTGTGCGTGGACGGGAGCGGCCGACCGGGAGAGGCGAAACTGGGGACAGCCAATAGCCGGTTACGAGCATGTCCCGGGCGGGTGGGGCCTCTTACGTGTCCCGTCGGCTCAGCCAATAGCCGGTTTAAACCATTTATTAGGAGAGATTTTGAGAAATTTGATGAGATTGGCGCTTTAACTAAATTGCTCTTCAAGAGTCTGCCCAGAGAGAAAAGGTTATAGGTCATCCGTGTGGTCTTAATATAAATACTCTAAGACTCAAATCAATAAAAGGACCATGAGAGATATATAAATAACAAAGAGCTTTTTTTATGAGATATGCATGTCTATATTTTTATAATTGAGTTTAATTTGATGCACAAAAAGAGCATTGTTGTATGCTATGACAATCATGATTATGTAGAGTTTTTTAATTGGAGAGGTTTTTTTAGGAATTATACATCATCTAATTTTATTAGGAGTCTCTTTTTAAGTGACAACACCATTAGGTGGAACCATATAGAGTTGTATCATAGTCTGAATAGGTTTCCTATTAGAGTCAGGGATTGACATAGCAAATCTGCTGGTTGTAGAGCTTATCTTGTATTATGGTTCTCTAACAATAGTCCTCTTTCAAGGAAACGTGCTGGAACCTGTCCTTCGTGCTGGAACCTGTCCTTCAAGTTTGCTTGGTCTTCTGTATTTGCTTCTATAAGGTTCAATTTTCTATGCTATGATCCTTGTAAAATGTAAGTTTGCACATCAACATTAATATAAATCCATGCACTAGTATTAATGTAGACTATTTTCGACCCTTATTGAATTCGTCGTATGCGGAAGCTATTTTTATGTATAGAAAATTACTCCAAAATACTTATAAGTTGCTGCCTAATGCTATTTACTAACAATTTGAAAACTATTTCAGAGATGGATTTGTAGAGTTTTGACTCGCTGAATCATCCAAACACTAATAACAATATTAATAGGCTACTTCAAAAGATTGAGGTTGTTGAAGCTAAGTCTGCCCATTCCTCACTTTAGGTAACCAATTGACATCTTAATAAACATGCCATTGGGCATATGGAGGCTTTAAATCTGGTGAAGGCCCTTGAGGAAGAGCTAGCAAAACTATGTACTTTTTATACTTTTTCCTCCTACTTTTTCCTTTATTATTATTAATAAAGGTTTTTAATTTTTCCTTTATCATAACTAATGAGGGAAATGTTTGTACTATTGAAGTCAAAGACTGTGTACTCCCTACTTATACTGAAATTAATGAATTGTCTTCTTATTTCTAAAGCAATATGTTTCTTTATAATGTCTTTATTTACTTGAATGATATTCCTACTTCCACTGTCATTAATGCATTTGTCCAATGCTTCTTGTTTGGATAATACCTCCAAATGCTTTCATTTGAATGATGCTTTCGAATGCTTCTGATGCTTCCAATAGCTAATGTTTCCATTTAGTTATCATTTTATATTACTTGATGTGCTTGATCACCAAACACTTTTGCGATGTACCCATTCTAAGAATTAGCTCTTCCCTATGTCTTTGGCCTTCCCAATAGTCTAATGCTTTCACACAAAAAGCTACACTTCCACTTTCTTTTTACTTTTTTTTCTTTCTAGAAGCAACTTTCTCAATTTACGAGAAGAGATGGAAATGATATATAGCACAATAAACAAATATCTTTATATTGGTTCAACCTAACTAGGGTTCCTATTCTACTTTTGTAAGATGAATTCCTCTACTGTCTTAGGTTCCACTAACACCAATCAACAAAAATAGGTTAGTTTTCTCAGAACTCACCAACAAACTCTTACAACCTCAGCAAGCCTTTCCTACTAGCAGAATTCAACCAATAATACTGCAAGCCATTTGCTTGTAGAAATAATAAAATGATAATTAAATTGTACAAGTATCTCTTGCTTAGGTGGAATTGTACTTAATTAAAGAATAAATAAATAACTAATTGATCAATGAAAATAATATTGACACGAATGCATGGTTTCGATGATAAACAAAACTTGATTATATTATATACTAATGGTTGTTATCAAGTTTTTAGCATGCAGAATCTAGTTATAGGTCCTAAAGAAAAATGAACATAGAAAAAATATTCCATGGCGACAAAGCTTGAGCAAGTAGAGAAACAAAAAATGAAGTGTTGTAACAAACAAAGAATGAATGAAAAGGACTTGACTGTTTTCATTCGTCTGTCAAAGTGAAAAACCATATTTGACAGATATAAGACAATATATATACAACAAATTTCATCTATCATCAGTAAGCCATAGTTATGCTAATAGTCATCTGATGAGAACAGATAAAGGCGGAAGAAGTGGAAATCTTTTTAGCAGAATAAAAACTTCATCTGTCATTAACAGACAAAGCGGAAAAGCAAGAATCGTATGTCAGAGTAGAAACTTTGCTATCACAAGTGAGCTAATGATCATCAGTTGTCAATAGACAAAGTGGAAGAAGCAAGGAGCGTCTGACAAAGTAAAGAATTTATCAGTGATCATCTACCGTTAACAAACAAAGCGAAAAAATATTCCATGAAACGAAGGTATGCAGAAAACCTATTTGCGATCCAACACTTCGTCTGACACTTACAACTGACAAACCCAACAGATGAAGCGCTGAAGCAACAAGACATTTATGCTACTATGATATAATAGATAAAGAACTTGAACAGTTGATTCGTCTGGCAGCAATAGAAAGGATGATTCGTCTACCACTTACGAAAGACAAAGATAAGGAACTTTGTCTTATGGACAGTTGGACAAATGCTTCGTCTATCATAAGTAAAAGATGAGCAACGGTCAAAACGAATTGTTGGTCTTCGCTCAACATTAATAACGATCTTCCTATATTAATGAAAGAGGCAGCCATTGCAGTAATATCTTGACCAAAACTTACTAAGAAACCAGAAATTATCTTCTCCAAGGTCGGCACTGCAGGCATTCCAACATACGAGGAATAAGCAGAAGTCAAAGAATTCAAAATACACCAATCAGAATATCTTATGTTATTAATGGAGGGCACCTACCACTGACGACTAGAATTCAAAGCAGCTATAAATGAAGCATTGTTGGAGCAGGAAGAAAAAACAAAGTATTGAAAAAATTATTCAAAACCCTCTTGAGAGCATTTATTGATCTGAGCAAAACCTTCTGCAATCCTTCAAGAGTCAATAGCCTTGCATTCAAATCTTCCTTAACTTTCCTTCATAGGCTCTCAACTACCTTTGGGAAGATTATTTACTTTTGCATTCAACTTTTAGAAATTTTTTCCTGTGCTTACTAAGAAATTCCTGTGCTTAAACTTCTGATATCCATTTCTTATAAAGTTCCTTAAGCTAGTGGTGAAGACTAGACTCAAGAAGAGTTGTAACTGTCTGAGTGTAGATAAGAGCTATTTATTCACACCCCCTAGAGCTAGAATCTAGAGGAGTGTTGGGGATAATTGTTTATGCTTTCTGGAGCTAGAATCTAGAAGAGTGCTGGGAGTACTATTATATTTTTACTATTAAGAATAGTAAAACCCAAGATACTAAGAGAAAAGTATTCTCGTAAGAGTGGGACAGAGTGTTTACTCAAATCACTATAAAAAACATTGTGTCTTATTTGTTTTGTGCATTTGTTGATTAACCGATTAATTGCTAGAGAAAAAAGTAATCCTAAAAGGGTTTGAGAAATAATTTTTAAGTACCCAATTCACCCCTCCCCTCTTGGGTTTTGCCTAACCTTTGGGATCAACAAATGGTATCATAGCAAACTACATAAATACTTATAGTGATCCAATGGCAAATCCATCATCCTCATTATGAATATTTGTCGAGAGGCAATCATATACCCAGCTACCTCTATTTGATGGAACTAACTTCGCTTACTGGAAATTAAGGATGAAGCAATTTATTATAGCCAATGATATGGAATCTTGGAGGGCTATTAAAGTCAGAATCACTCTTCCCACTAATGAAGTAGATGCATGGACCAAAGAGGAAGCCACTTCAATCCAAAATAATGCAAAGGCTATGAACTCTTTATTTTATAGACTATCCTCATCTGAGTTTAATAGGGTATTCTCTTGCACTATTGCAAAAGATATATGGGATAAATTTGTGTCTATTTATGAAGGTTCCTCACAAGTCAAGGGAACCAGAAGAAATATGTTGATAGAAGAACTAGAAAATTTTAGGATGAAAGAAGGAGAAGTATATCTGAAATGTATATCATTTTTCTAAAGTTACTAATGCTTTGAAAGGTTTGAAAAAAGAAGATACAAATTTTGAACAAGTGATGAAAATACTAAGGGCGCTACCAGAATTGTGGAACTAGAAGATTACAATAATAGGGAAAGCAAAGGATCTAAACACTCTTTTAGTGGATAATTTTATTAGCTCATTACTGTCAAACGAGCTGATTAAGAACAAAAGGGAGGAGCCGGCAAAACCAAAGAAAAGTATTGCTTTGAAAGTAACCAAAGAAAGTAGTAGTGATCTAATATGGCCATGTTGGTCAAAAATTTAAGAAAGTTTGCAGGAAGTTGTAGATGCAGCTTTGCAAGGAGATAACCTAGATAACAAAGGAAAATGACTGAAAGAAAGAAGGATCTTCCTACATGCTATAGATGTGGAGAGATCGGACACATGTCTCTTGAATGTCCTAATGAAGAAAAAATAAATACAAATGAGAACGATGACAAAAAAGAAAAGAAATACTTCAAGAAGTCCTCAAGAAACCAAGCCAGATGAATGTATGTGAATGGTGAAGAATCATCAGGAACTAGCTCAAGTGAAAAAGATGATAATGAAGTTGGACATTTTGCAAGAATATGTTGCATGAACTAGATAGAGAATGAATCAATAGATCAAATCACCATCAAAGAACAATGCACAACGGACCTAGAAACAGAGCTAAAATCTTACTACTCTTACAATTTTGAATCTTCAAGCTTAAATAGCATTTGTATCAAATGCAAAAAATTTGATGAGTTACAACAATCATACAACTCTCTCTTTGGTAAATTTAAATCACTTAGCTAGAAATTTACTCAAAAGAAAAGACACTTTGATACAACTATCAAAGTAAATTCCATTTTGGCAGAAAGAAATTTATCTCTACAAAAGGAAGTTGAAGATCTGAAGAAAGAGATAGAAATATTAAACAGTATGCTGAGTAAATTCTCTAATTCAGGAGAGTTTGTGACCAAATTTATGAGAATTACTAGTCAAACAAGTAAAAAGAGACTTGGCTGTGAACAATTAGATGATGAAAATTTATAAAAACTTGCTGGATAGGCCAAGGGAGTGAACCTCACAGAAAAAAGGAAAAAATTATCCAAATATGAGAAGGTTTATGAACTATTCTTGGATAAAGAAAATAGTGGAATATATTGCATCTAGAAAAGTCCCAAATATTTATGTGAATTATATTATATTTGGAGCTACTAATGAAAAACTCTGTCAAGATTTCTCAAAGATCATGCGGGCTGAATTTAAAATGAGTATTATGGAAAAACTGAATTACTTCCTTTGAATGCAAATCAAGCAAAGAGATGATGAAAGTTATATTTTTCAATCCAAATATACTAGAGAGATGCTAAAGAAATTCAAAATGGAAGAAGTTAAGGTAGCAGGCACTCCAATGAGCACTTCAACAAGGCTAGACAAGAATGAAAAAGGCAAACTCGTAGATCAAAAACTATACAGAAGTATGATTAGATCTTTTCTTTACCTTACTACATCTAGACTAGATATTCTCTTTAGCATATGCTTATGTGCTAGTTTTCAGTCTAGTCCTAGAGAATCTCACCTTACTGCAGTGAAATAAATTTTTAAGTATCTGGTTAACACATAAAATCTAGGACTTTATTATCCCAAAGGAACTAATTTTGAACTCATTGGATATTTTGATGCTAATTTTGGAGGATATAAAGTTGATAGAAGAAGTACTAGTAGAACCTGTCAATTTCTATTAAACGGTTTAGTATCATGGTTCTCTAAAAAATAGACTAGTGCTCTCTCTACAACAAAAGCTGAATACATAGCAGTTGGAAGTTGCTATGCTCAATTGTTATAGATGAAATAACAGCTTCTCAATTATGGACTAAGCTATAGAGACATACTCATTAAATGTGACAACACTAGTATGATATGCTTGATAAAGAATCCAGTTTTACATTCGAGAACTAAGCATATAGAAATCAGGCACCACTTTATTAGAGATCATGTTTAAAAATATGATATATGTCTAGAATATGTGCCCACAGGTGCTCAACTTACTAATATCTTTACCAAACCACTATCATTAGAAAGTTTCTACAACATTAGAGAAGAATTAGGCATGACAAATGTGATGATTAGAAATTAAAATTTCTAATGTTTCCATGCTTGAAATTGCAATGTTGAATATGCTATCTTAAGGCTAAACTTTGTCTTAGATGAAGCAAACTATTCATATACAGTGCTCCATTTGCACTTCTTTTGAAGATTGTTTCCTGAGGTCGAGTGCATCTCATTTTCTTGCTAGAATTAACTTACAACTATCATTATTACATCAAACTCTATTTTTAGCAATAGTTATTTTCCCTTTCTTAAAAAATCACATCAAGTACCTTGTATAACCCCTACATTCAATCTATTTTAACCCCTTAGTCATAATCCTTCTTTGCATCTCACAGATGAAATTCTTTAAAGAAAAATATTTCGAAAGCAATCACAAAGAGAAGACAAGCGCGTGGTGGGGATTAAAGAATCAACCGTCGCTTCTACAGTTGTTCTCCTGGAGGGATGATAATGCTTATGTGTTCACCAATCTTCCATCTATTCTCTCAGAAGCATTTCTCTTCAAAATCTGGCTTCGTAGATACCATTCATTGACCTCATCTTTGCCAAATAGTCCTAGTTCACATGTTACAATTATCTTGGGCATTTGAAAAGAAGGGGGATGGAGCAAACAAGTATATTACATCTATCTCTAATCCCTCATCTTCCCATCCATCCAAAACTGTGGTGTCTCACACTTGGAGAAACCTCTTACAGTTTTGGATGCACATCCCCTCACCTTATGGATACCCTCTTCAGGTCCACAACAATCTTTTTCTCTATCTCCCCAAACTTAGAATGTTTGTATCTAGGCCAACCTACATTGTATTATTGCTTGCACTGAAATGAATTGAAATACTACTTTTATTTGTTTCCTTTTTCATGTTTGGCCTATACTTACTGACAGTGGATGTTTTCTTTTTACTTCTAACAAAAAGGGGGAGAGACTATGCAAATTATCTCAAAAAAGAAATATAAACTGCATACTCTTTGACTAATCAAGTGGAAAATACATTCTAAATAATCAGGGGGAGAATATATATATATATATATATATATATATAACAAGATAAGGAGACATCAAAAGATGATAACTTGTGGAATGATTCAACATTGTAAACATTTTTATCTGCATACATTCAGAGAGAGATTATCTTTTATGAGATAATTTTTAATCAAATTTTGTCATCATCAAAAAGGGGGAGAATATTGACATGAATGCATGGTTTCGATGACAAATAAAAATTGATTAAAGGTTATGTACTAATAGTTGTTATTAAGTTTTTAGCATGCAGAATCAAGTTGCAATCCTAAAGAAAAATGAACACAAAAAACATATTCCATGGCGACAAGGCTTAAGCAAGTAGAGAAGTAAAAGACAAAGTGTTGTAATAGATAAAGCACGAATGAAAAGAACTTGGTTGTTTCCATTCGTTTATCAAAGTGGAAAATCATATCTGACGGAATGTAAGACAGTATGTATACAACAAATTTTATCTATCATAAGCAAGTCATAGTTATGCCAATGGTCATCTGATGAGAACATATAAAGGCGGAAGAAGTGAAGATCTTTTTAGTAGAACAAAAACTTCATTTGCCATCAATAGATAAAGCAGAAAAGCAAGAATTATATGGCAGAGCAGAAACTTCGTTTATCAAAAGTGAGCTAATGATCATTTTCTGTCAATAGACAAAGCGAAAGAAGCAAGGAGCATCTGATAGAGTAAAGAATTTATAAGTAATCATTTGCTATTAATAGACAAAGCAGAGAAATATTCTATTAGACAAAGGCATGAAGAAAACTCATCTGAGATCCAACACTTCATCTATTACTTACAACAAATAAACCCAACAGACGAAGCGCTGAAGCAATAAGACATCTATGCCTTTATGATGCAACAAACAAAGAACTTGAATAGTTGATTCGTCTGACAGCAATAGAAAGGATGATTTATCTGCCACTTACGAAAGACAAAGACAAAGGAACTTTGTCTTATGGATAGTTGGACAGATGCTTCGTCTATCATAAGTAAAGCATGAGCAATGGTCAGAATGAATTGTTGGTCTTCACTTAGCATTAATAATGATCTTCTTATATTAATGAAAGAGGCAGCCATTGCAGTAATACCTCGACTAGAGCTTATTGAGAAACCAAAAATTATTATCTCCAAGGTCGGCGCTGCAGGCATTCTAGCATACAAGGAATCAGCAGAAGTCAGAAAATTTAAAATGCACCAATCAGAATGTATTCTATTATTAATGGAGCCCAATGAATAGAATTCAAAATAGCTATAAATGAAGCATCGTTGGAGCAGGAAGAACAAATGAAGTATTGAGAAAATCATTCAAAACACTCTTAAGAGCATTTATTAATCTAAGCAAAACCTTATACAATTCTTAAAGAGTCAAAAGCCTTGCATTCAAATCTTCCTCAACTTTCCTTTAAAGGCTCTTAACTACCTTTGAGAAGATTATTTACTTCTGCATTCAACTTTCAGAAACCTTCTCCTGCACTTAATGAGAAATTCCTCTGCTTAAACTTCTGATATTCATTTCTTGTAAAGTTTCTTGAGCTAGTGGTTGAGATTATTTACTAGACTCAAGAAGAGTTATGATTGTCTAAGTGCAGACAAGAGCTATTTAATCACACCCCTTAGAGCTAGAATCTAGAAGAGTACTGGGAGCATAGTGAATATGCCCCCTGGAGCTAGAATCTAGAAGAGTATCGAGAACACTTCTTTACGCCTCCTAAAGCTGGAGTTTAGAAGAGTATCGAGGACACTTGTTTATGCCCCCAAGAGCTAGAATCTAGAAGAGTGCTGGAAGTACTATTGTATTTCTGCTATTGGGAATAGTGGAATCCAAAACACTAAGACAAAAGTATTTTTGGAAGAGTGGAGTAGAGTGTTTACTCGAACCACTATAAAAATTATTTTATCTTATTTATTTTGTTCATTTATTGGTTGAGTGATTGATTACTAGAGGGAAGAGTAATCCTAAAAGGGATTGAGAAATAATTTTTAAATACCAATTCACCCCTCTCCTCTTGGGTTTTGACTAACCTTCGGGACTAACAAATAATATGTTTAGACTCCTAAAGATATAGAATTGATGATTCGTTGATCCTTGAGTAAAAGTGTAGCATGATTGGAGTTGAAGCTTTTTGATTGGAAAAAAACTTGAAAGCTTTGTAAATACTCTCTTAAAAATTTCAACTACTTCTTTTAGTGATTTGATCCTCCATTTATACCCTTGGAAAATAATTTAGCTGTTGATTACATTTTTGATATTTTTTTATGACTTGCAGTTTACTCAATCAAAAAGGTCACCAACAGGTATTTCAGAACTCTAACTTCGAGAACTCTGAATATTAAGTGAGGGTGTTAATTACCATTAAGCATTTAATTCCAAACTTTTGGGTCTCTAACTTTCTTCCTCTGAAGGTTGTTCTAAAGGT